>OZ010696.1:13762121-13812677 GCA_963932265.1 Thymelicus lineola | reverse complement strand
CGTTATCCTATTTTTCATTCACTTCAACAGCAATTAGCTACGTTATAAAAATAAACGGTATCTCTTCATTAGAAAGACTTAAATGCTAAAACAGTGTTCGTTGAAAATGGATTATGAATTTGTGTTGAATTACGAAAATATATCCTTCAGAAATCCTGACGCTGAGTCATATTGGTGTGAGTCATGTTACCGAGACTACAATTTTGATATGAAAAGGGAAGTAAGGATGATGCTAAGCTTTGGACAAACTATGAACAAATACATATATTATGTATGTTGAATACTTTTTTTTTTGTTACAAACCTTTAATACAAGCAGGGAATTAAGGAACGGCTACGTATTGGGGCGTCTTAGTATACTAACCCCAATCCCACGCCGGATGCGTGTCGTAAGAGACGACTAAATACGGTCCGCTGGTGGTAGGGCCCTCGGAGGGATTATATCGGTAATATTGATTTTAATTGTTAATCAATACCATTGTTACAATTATTATTTTTCCATGGGGGTTCGCATGGATAGCTACAACCCTTGAGAATGAGTCAGCCGCCAAACGACTCGTGTTCCGGCTGGAGGCTTGAGAGTTCCTTCTTTCTTTTTCTCTCTTTCGTGGCCGGTAACGCATCAGTGATGCCATGGGCGACGATGGCCATTTACCATCAGGTGGACCATCAGCTCGTTTTTTTCAGCTGTTTCCACAAAAAAATGCAATTTCGTAAAGCTCGTGAGAGAAACCATAGTCAGTCTTGAGAGATCTCGGCTAAGTCTAAAATCGCGCGAATTTGCACTCCCTAAATACAAGTGACCTGCGTATAAAATTCCTATTTTATAAAATACAAAGTCACATAATATAAAAGAAAATATATAATATGTATAGTTCGAATTATTATGAATATGATTATTTATTTACTACTAAACTACGACTAATATTTTAATATATTTGTCAAGTAATTACCTGTTTCCCATTAAGGTTGATGAAATGCTCCTGTGTCACTCTCTCCACCGAGAGCTCGTCTTCGAACGACAAGAATCCAAAGCCTATAAACAATTTTACAAAATATTTTAACACAACAAGCAAGCAACACTTTTCATTATTTAAAAGTTTTAAAATTCTTTGTGACCTTACAGGTACAATACAGGTACACTTTTTAACAAGAACAAGCCTTCCTTAAAATCATAGCAAATTAGAGCAGTTGTGATTAAGGCACTGGGTGCATTATGTCAGGTTCTATAACAGACTAGTAATATTAAGAAACAGTTGCAAATTAAGACTGCAACATTTGTTCCAATATTGCTTCATCGAAAATATTTTTTATATTAGAGTAACTTTGCCTCATTTCGTTAGTCACAAAGAATAGTCACTTTCGCAATAATGTGAAATAAGAAAAAAATATCTAGATAAGAGGCAATCAAAGCCTGAAAATTTAACTTAAACTTTTGTTTTTGTACGGACTTGCGAGAATCACTGCTTCTAAAAGATAAAATGTTTTAGATATAATTTTGTGTTACGCCAAAAAATTACTCAAGTGTTGTTTTTTGAATCACAGCATCTGAGTTACCTGAGCTGAAGTACGTCAGTGTCATAATTCACATTTGCCGGTATGATAAAGACCGCTCAACTGTTACGCGCGAAGGCGAATTTAAATTCTACACGGCTTTAAATAGAATATTTGTTGCAAACTTTGTACACTCAGGGTGCATTGGGCACTCGAGTATATGCTAGTGTGCTCGTTATGTCCCACAAACATCTGAACGTACCAACAACAGTTTTAGTTGATGGCACTGCCTGGATGTGGATTTATGTAGCAGCAATATGTTTTGTTGTTAATATAAATAGCCGTAAACTTTAAAAGCAAAAAAATACTGATGGAAAGTGATGGCAAATACGGTACAAGACTTCAGCAAAATGTGATACTTTAGTAACAAGTTAGTATTATAATTTTGCAACTCCATTAGCAATTTCGGTCAACTCCGTAATTTCTATCACTTGACAAACTGTAAATAATAAAACAAACAAAAATTTTTGTTCGTTGATCCTAAAATAACGAGAAAACAACAGACACTAAATACTTTTAATTAACATTATCAATTTAGCTGATATTTGTGTATTTATCAGACTATTCTAAAACACCTTTCTAACGCCTTTCAAATTTCAATACCGGACGCATAACCGCGTGTATCACAAATTCAAATTAGCTATGTAGATCGAGTTGATAGCCTGCTAGTCACCTAGTGTTGACCCCAGCTATTCAGACGTTGACAAACGAGGTATCGCCTGCACCCGCACAGACGCGAACGCCTCAACAATGCGGGCGGCAGGAGGTGACTCGCAATCGATACCACACACGACATTCTCACGGTGGCGATTTCACAACTCATGAAAAGTTGATACGTTCCGCATTATTAATGGTTAATAGTTCTCCAATATTAATGTAAAACCACAAACTGAAGTGCAAATCTAACTTTACAAATCTGATGTATGCTTTATCTTGACAACTCGCTTAGGAGTCGAGATATCAATCATCAATACGCTAGCAAAACTATCAGTATCAACTACCCTCGTTTTTTATAAAACAGAATGCAGCTTGCATTAATATTGTGACTGAATTTTAAGTGGCATCGACAGCCGATTGTATCCTTATTTAACCTCTAACAAATTGTTGCTTTCGTAAAGTCACTAGTTAATCCGTTTATACTTCTCTAAGAATATTAAATAAGAAAGAATACTCTACTCTACTCCTCAAGAATACTAACCTCTAGACTTCTTCTTCTCTTGATCGTACATGATGACGACCTCCATGACCTTGCCGTATCGGCCGAAGAACACGCGGAGATCCGTCTCGGTGATGTTGGAGGGCAGGCCTCCCAGGAACACCTTCGGGTATCCACCGCCACGCTTCGGCTTCTGCAGCGTGCGAGGGTTGCACGGCTTCGGGTCGATCGTTCTGATGAGAAACACTTGATGTTAACCAGTTGATCTACTTTCAATTTAATACACGAAAAGGTGACGCATATATTGCCAGCGTCTATGGTCGGTTGTGCTTTGTATACGTGAAGAGCAGCTTGAGCTGTTTAGCAAATATCAGTCTGTAAGCTTTGAGTGGAAGACCTTTGAGTGGCTTAAAACTTCTGCTTCTTTTTTGTTCACGGATTGACTCCTCCAATAGTAATTGCAGACAAAACCAACAATGTTTTTGGTAAGTAGGAATAGCAGCATTTTAGGCTATCTATAATTTGAATCTTACTAATCTAACTCGTACAGTCGACAAAAGAATTAAGTATGCATGGCATGATTCAAATACTTTCTGTAATTATTGATATTACGGATTATTTGTAACGTAAGGTTTACGTTATTATCACTCTTAAATCATACCTTATGTATACATGTATCATTTAATATTGATAATAACAGAAACAAAACAACAACAAATCATGCCATGCATGCCTAACTTCTTTGCCGACTGTTCATTATTTAAAAAACGTGTCAATTTCAGACATAAGTCTATGTCATATGTAGCAAACATTGTAGACTCGTAACGCATTTTTTGCATCCAAGTATATGCTGGTTTGCATCTATATCCCACAAACATCTGAACGTACAGACAACAGACAACGTTGACTGCACTGCCTGGATGTGGACAGACAAAAACAAGAAGAACAAAAAGGCTTCCTCCTCTCAACTCAATAGCTTTGGAAGTGGATTCACAGACAGCCTACGGTTTTTGTGCCGTGATTTCGTTGAATTAAGAAATTGGGAGATAATGACAACGAAATCCAAGATTAAATTGTCTCTATAATCTTCATACACTGATAATAAATAGTCTTTTGCAGGTTTTTAATTAAAAAATTATAGTACTCTTTTTCCCAAAATACAATTTTTATTTAAAAATTATTTACAAATTGGTTCTCATAATGTCGATCAGGTTTTTACTAAAGTTTTTAAGGAAACGTTTAGGTCGAGTGTAACTAATGTAACAATCACATTCCAACATTCGAAATGCTTATAGCATTCACTTCAATAAAGCAATCAACACAACACGTCTTTCGTATGCCCAATTTGGCGTGATTGCGTTTTGAGCATAAACCGTTACAGAAATTTCTTATTAAAATTTGTTTTTTTTTAGTCATTTCATGAGAAATGTTGTTTTAGGTGCTTATTAAAATGAAACAAAAAAATACTCAGATTCATACCCTCGTGTTAGGAAGTGTTGCAGAAGGCTCAAATAGATCATAAATACAAATATATATGTAATGTCTGCTGTAGCCGGGAATCAAACCAGACACCTTTCGCTACAGGAGGGCCTTAAAAAGAGCTATTATCAAAAACCCGATGGGGCATAATATGCCATGTCTACGTGTCTGCTTACACTATACACGAAAAAATAATCGATAAACGCGGTCTCTGACCATCCAAATAGTTTCAAGTTAGGAAACATTGGCCTTCGACATTTAAAACTTGACGCAGGATACCAAGATAAAGATTACGTTTTTACGAGTTCTACTAATTTTTATTTCCTAAATTAGCAAACGTGAATAAATCCTTTTGTTCACTTTATACAAGAAATGAGCTAAACGTGCGATTAATTTGCCTTTGTATTTCAAGACGTTCACGTGACTTCGAGGACAGTTAGCTAGCAGTTAAATTTAACCGTAAATCCATAGCATTATCACGTACTGCTCCTATCATAGATATTGTATACAATGATCCTCCGTGTGATAAAGCACATGTCACTCGTTCAGCGCGTGCCTCGCACGCGTACAAAGAAATCACCAGGCCGAGTCTAACCTAGCCAATTGACATCCAATTTATGCAACTGGGAGACACTTAGCGAGATTTTAGTTCTGCTGACCGTATTAATAATATTTTTTTACGTGCTCGTTTCATAAAGCTATACTCTCCTGGTAGTTAAACATCCTTGTATCTTACTAGAAAGTAGCTTTACCAGGTGACATAGCCCTCCATACTACTCCGACCTGAGTTCAATTTTTTAGATTAATATGAAGTTTATTTAAATGTTATGTTAAACTGAAAGTAGGTAAATTATTATAGATTCTTACGGCTATAAAAATGAACCCTCGCAAAAGTTTAACGGGAGGGTTTTAACCCTACACTAAGCTCGTCGGATACACGATGACCCTAACCAAACTTAAGTCTTGTATTACCGGACATCACAATTCATTCATTTATGCAGATTAAGTGATTAGGTCACCACATTCTTATTTATATCCAATACAAAACCTATACATTCCAAGAAAATAGAGTTTTCAGTTTTCTCATCGAGTGTGCGTATGCGGGGATCCTAAAAACTAAAGTAAGTACGACCAAAGAAACGCACCAATACACGTTTTCTCATGACGGCATTCAATTCATTCCGTCCAATGTCACTTGATACGTCGGCGGTCGCGTCCGGAGCTCGTCTGATGATTAAAGTCGTCAGATTTCTCCGAGACGCGGGGCCGAGAGACTGGAGTGTCGGGACTCCCGCGTGGAGGGTGCAAGCCGGTGGTGTACTTTTAATTACTTATGCAGTATGCGTATAATTCAAACTGGAAAGGGACGGAACGCCCTCGATTCGTTTCAGTTTGGTAATTTAGAGAGGGATCCCTGCATTTCTTTTATACATTGGATATTATGTATTTCATGTGTTTCTAAAATCTACCGCATGTTATCGTTGTTGCAGTCGGTATTTTTTTTAATTAATTTAAATATGCATCTAATGCAAAAATTACAAAAGGTAATAAAAAAGTATTGCGTTGATTAAATGACCAACAAATAAAAGTAAATATTCAAATATATACGCCAATCTAATTTGCAAGATGGCGTTTTTCCGTTATTATATTCGCACGGGTTCTGATAATCTGATTTACGTACAATGAGGCCGGAAACAACCGCTAATAAAACGAAATCTAACATGAAATACATCAAAAGAACCAGCTAAACTATTCGGTCTACATTGAAAACATACAAATAAAAAAGGAGTAGGAGCGGATTAAGTATGGAATAACAAAACATTTATAATTTTTTTACAACTGTTTGTTTAATAGTCTTATTATTAATAACAGTACGCATATTATTAAATGAATTACCCCAGCGAAAACGAGGAACCTCATCAAGATTAGATATAATAAAACAACATAATTATCCAGAGACAATGTTAGCGCACTCGGGATCTCATATCGTAATCAAGAGGTAAACGGCCCTTAACGACAAAACGAATCATATGAGTTTATTTACATCAAATCCTATTCCCAAATGGATGGATGGATCGATTCTCAGAAACTTGAACGTCAAAAAGTCCCGTCACATTCGCCGTAACGTAACAATTACGCAGTCACGAAATGACTGACGTTCGCCGCCATTTTGTTGTTTTGTGCAAAATTTTGTGGTAATCTGGTAATCGACGACTAGTACTACACAATCGATGAGTCAAGTACACAAAAATACAAATAGAGATTGAGATATTGAGAGAACACGCTCGAGTTATCAAAATGTTTATTATTCGTGCTTGTGATTTTCGCTTAGTGTCAAAGTCAAGTCGGCCGGTTTATTTTCGTCTAATTGGGTCACATTTTACATGAGATGACAACGTGGACGGCAACAGATTTCACACCAAATTAAAATAAAGGTTTTAAATAATTCCAATTCGTATGCTAAAGTTGAACCTCGTCTAAACATGTGAACCGTTGAAACTTTCACGGCAAAAAACTGTTAACTCATCTAAAATCATTTTCACATACAATGTCCTAGGATATAAGAAACATATTAAAACATTTGAATGCTGAATAGATATACTGAATAAATTAAAAAATGAATAAAAAAAAGAAGCAATTTACGCACATAAACAATAGCTCAACGACATAACTATGTATATGTATACACGCAACCGACTATTATAATACATATAATTTTAATATTATACAAAAGAACAATGCCCAAAAATTTTTATTTTTGTTAGCGTCTTAAAACGTCAGTTATACCGAAGCAATTCAATTATTTTTTTACGTATTTTAAAATTAATACCTGTACCCGTATTACCCAGTGTAAAATATTTTTTATTAATAAGTGATGAATTGACTATAATAACAATGATGTCAACAGTGTCCATTTTCATTCGGGCACTCACTTCGATACATAGCATGTATCAAGCAAAATATAGGGAGACTTCTGGCCAATATTACAGACAGAATTTCGTTATAAATGTTGGTATGACAAATGTAATGATGTCAAATTTCCATTTCCGGTTGTCAATAAAAAAAAAAGTCAATAAAATAATGGTAAAAATTACAGGCAACCGTAAGTCTCCCCTACTCTATGACTCGATGGTTATAAGAATTCAGTCTCAAAATACTTTGGTTCTGGGGTGTGTCTGCTGAAAATTCTTATATCTAAGCTCAGAAATTAAAGCGGCGATTTTTAATATTTTTTTTTATTTTAAGACGATAAAGTTGAAAATGAAATAAAACGATGTATGGCAGTTGGGCATTGTTCTTTATGTTAAAGAAATAACCCATTCATAACGCACAATTTTTAACCCTCTTCCAAAGATACAATCAGATTGCATTTAAGAGGATATTACTCTGTCGTAGTGATAATGATCTTTATTGTTTGAGAAGTTTATGATTCCTTAATAATGAATTAAGAATAAAGCTTCCTTTATAATTATTAAAATCGATAAAATTCATAATTGATTAAAGCAGCTTGATTGAAAATAAAAACTTTGTTACTGATAATGCAATTCTTCAAGTCAATTAGTTATCTGTCAAAATGAAGCCGCCATTTTGTCACCGTTGCGCGGCCATAAACAAAAAGCTAGGTCAGCAAGAAAATCATTGCAATCTTCTTTGTTTAATTTTTTTTTAAATCATTTTTTTATGATGGGAAATTATTCTGTCTTTTTTATAATAATATTTAATTTCATTTTTTTTAATGTTCACATACCTAATATTTGATTCTAATTAAATGAAAACGAATAAGTACCTATTGGATAGTTAAAAAATCCGCATATAGAAATATAATTTTACTGTATATGTATATTAAATAAATAAAACTATTTGGGAGATTATAAAACCGTATCAGATTACAATATAGTTGCATCGACTAGTCGTTCAACCGCAATTTAACTTGGTTATGCGGTTCCTTGAACGGGCCTTACATACAGTATGAACATTACATGAACACTCAACAGTAATATTCGTTACAACCGCAATACAAACATCCATGTCAATTGTCCAGAAGGAAATGTGCTAGGTAAAATACATAGGGATATGAAATTAACTCTGTGATGTAAAGGGTTTATACTTGAGTCTAAAATGCTTGTGTTCGAAGACCTACCCCAAGAGTTCTTGAGAACGCGACAGCCACAGGTGATTGACCGTGAAAATTAAATTAGTTAGTTCAGAATAGTGTCCGTCTGTAAACTAGTCATCCCTCTCTGGCTAATATTGCTATACTGCTCTTTGATAAAAAAATGTCCCCTTCAATGCTTGCCCCTATGAATAGGGAGCGCGGTCATGGTTGTTTTGCCGCGATAAAATGCTGTCCATCACCTTTAGAAACAATGATTGCCTTGGAAAATAAAGTGTACGATCTTACCTGCCATCAAGCTGATGGGGCCCATTCTGCAGCACGACGTTGACGAGCGAGGGCTCCGCGAAAGTCACGAAGCCGAAGCCCCTCGAGCGTCCCGACTCGCTGTTCTTCATCACCACGCAGTCAATAACGTCGCCGTACCGCGAGAAGTATCGCTGCAGGTTCTCCTGCGACGTCTCCCATGACAGACCGCCCACAAACAGTTTTCTGCACAAAGAACAACATGTTAAGTGTAAAGCCTACAGCCTGTTACAAAGGGTTGGTTATAATACTTATAATAAGTAGTACACCTGTCATTAACCTCTCAATAAATCTTATCGGATGATTAATGATCCTGGTTGATACTATTGCTATGTACACAAAGCACAAAATTAGGTATGCAAGGCGTGACACAAAAACGTATTGTAATTATAATATTACAGAGTGTTTATAATATTAGCAAAGTTAAATCATACCTTAAGTTTAAGGGTAGCATTTAACATTGATCCTATTATTATTATTCTTTGTTCTCCCACTGCCCTAAGGTTGACTGTCAGAAAATGCTTTTAGCACTAAGTCTACATTTGTATCCTTTTATTTTTAAGGTGCAATTAAGAATAAATAAATAATAAATAAATATTATAAATGTGAAAGTTTGTGAAGATGTTTGTATGTTTGTTCCTTAATTACACCACAACTACTTAACCAATTTGGCTGTTTGGAATGGAGATAGCCTATACCCTGGATTAACACATATGCTACTTTTTATCCCGGAAAAGTTCAGGGTTCCCGCGAGATTTGTAAAAAATCGATATTCCCTCGCGAGAAGCCACAGGCATATAAATCTAAATTAATTAATTAAAAATTTCGTTTCGAAACTACTCTACCGCAGGCGAAACCGCGGGCAAAAGCTAGTAATAAATAACACAATATACATTCTGTAATATTACGGAACGTTTTTGTTGTATGACCTGCATACCTTACTCTTTTGCTGACCGTACCTTGGCAGACAATTAGGCAAACCATTTGATGGTAAGTGGTGCCTGACGTCCATAGACATCAATAAAGGAATTATTTGCGAAGAGAAGTGGAGGTTCCGCTCATTAGTCTCTCAAAATAAGACCCTGAATATGTGCTCTTGTTAGACTGCACCAGGGCATTTATAGTGAAAGGGAAGTGGAGATTGTTCTTATTAGTAACTCAAAATGAGACCTTGTCCAACGAGACCAAATCTATACAAATACAAGTAATCTGTACAATTAATATCAAGAATATGATGACACTGTCCAGCTGTGATGACAATGCCTATTGGGTTGAAAAGGTTGGTATGTCAGATTAGTTAAAAGAGGAGACTGATAGGGGTAATTAAAAGTGTCCATTACGGTAGGGTAAGAAGTAGTAATCTTTGCCCCCTACAATAAAGGAGAATGCCCATTTAGTATGGAGAAATGTACTGACTTTAACATTTTTGTGTCTTGGTAAAAATACCTTTATTTGATTATGTTACCTTAATAAATTACACATACTAACTTTAGTCAATGTTAATAGTAAGAAATAAGAGCATTTAAACAAAATTAATTTGTATTTAGGTTATAGTAAACTCACAGTAATATGGACTCTATGTAGGCGTATTAAAGTCGATTGCGTATCTAATGTCGATCTTTTAAGTTTCAAATTCATTTGACAGTTCCCAATCACCATGTAGTTTGTAATGTATTATAATCACAGAACACTGTTTCTCCTGGCTGATTATAATAATTTTCTAATTCATTTGACAGTCCCCTTACGTCATCTAGTTTGTTGTCATGGATATATTATACCATAACTGTTGTATCATAATTATTATCGAATCAATGCAACCTATTGGCCCGAAGGATCTTAAAAAGATTCCTGATTGGCCCTTATCCAAACATAAGTGGCCCAATGGTTTTCTTTTGTAAAACGGAAGTAAAGTTACTTATTAATTTCAGAAAATTATTCCCAATAAGGATTTTTTAGGAAATAGGGTAAAATACTTGAAATATTTTAATTAAATTTTTTGTCCA
Organism: Thymelicus lineola; assembly: GCA_963932265.1. NCBI lineage: Eukaryota > Metazoa > Arthropoda > Insecta > Lepidoptera > Hesperiidae > Thymelicus > Thymelicus lineola. Next base: position 13,802,066 of record OZ010696.1, on the reverse strand, counting down.
AAAATCATTGTGACACAATTATTTTTTTAAGAGTACTGCAGGGTAATTCACGTAACTTAAGAAGTTCGATTGCAGTGCAGTTGCAGCGACGTTCCGATCAAAATGACACTTTCCGTATTCTCTTGCGCTGTCAAACACGCTCACGTCACGCGAGCGCGTCTCAAGCGCGCTCACGTCACAAAAAGGTATTCTGATAATGCGCGTCAAGATAGCGTGTTCCCGATCGCAGTTTGATTGGTATTCTCATAAACTTTTGAAGTTTGAAGTCTCATAAAGTTTGACAGGCGCGCAGGATGCGTGCAGGAGAAGTGAAGTTCACATGCAGTTTGCGTGCAGTTGGCGTGCAGTTGACGCGCAGTCAAAAAATTATGACAATACGGTTTAGACGCCAAACTTCAACTTGATTGTAGCGTCACTCCAACTTGATTGCAGCGTCACTGCAACTTAATCGATGCGTCTTAAAGTTACGTGAATTAGGGTACTGGTTATGGGCATTCTCCTTTACTTTTGATTTAAATATTCCTATTCTTCTGTATTATTATAATAATACTCTCAAACGTAATTCGTAATTTGTAAAATTATTAGCTAGTAAAACTGTGTTTTGATACAAAATTCGTAAATATAAACATTTTGCAATAGTTACTAGGTTTTTTAATTTTAATAAACGGGAATAACAAGAAATCAAGTGTATTCAAGGTGGCCTTTAAAATGAAATACGCGGGTATTTTGCCTATGATATTCATTAGCAGCGCCTCGAAATACATATGTAGGTGTACTAAAATTCAGATCATTCGGAGGAATGGGCTAAAAGGAAGTTCACCCATATGCTATGTATGTATCAAGTCTATGTATGCTTGTTCCTATGTCGTCGTCAATCGATTCGTCCTAACCTTGCGAGTGCTACTAAGGACATGAAAATAATCAAAATTCATCATATCGACATCCAGACATCATAATATCAAAATAAAAAAAAAATTGTCAAACTAACTAGGGTATTGTTGAATAGGTTTTTAAAAATTATTTTTAGGTTCCTTTCATTGTTTTTCATTTAACAATTTAGGATACATAACGATATAAATTTGTTTAAACAACCATTCTTGCTAATTTATTACCTCCCTTAATAAAATAACAACACTGAATTTCACCATCTTAAAATCCTAACAAAGAAGTCTATAAATCCTAACTAAAAAGTGTAAAATAAAAAAAATATTAAAAAAAAACAAAACACCCGACTGCGTAAAAAAACTAAAAGGAAAAACACAAGCCCAGTAGTTTAGAATTTTGTTAAAAGTAATACTGAACAACTACTATACCACAGCATTGACAGTGGGGGCTGATTTAAATTTTACAGGGCTGCTTGAGAAAAAACTAACATTTGATTGGTTGAAGAATGGGTCCAGACTGTCAATCCTTCTATGGTGTTCAGTATTACTTTTAACAACATTCTATACTACCGAACTTTTTTTCTTTTTAGTTTTTTTTTACGCAATCGGGTTTCCATTTATATATTCTAGTTAATTATTTTATTTTAAGGATACAATATGTCTAATACATCCATTAATTTTAATTTGTCAATAAATTAAGAAGCTATTGGCACTTTGTCGTTGAAATATATTTATTATTATATATATTCCATCCAAATTGATAAACAATAAATCAATACAAATTAGAATCAAATATAATTAAACATATTATAGACTTCTGTACACACATAGTGAAAAAGCTAATTAGAAACTAAAAAATTATAAACAGACATACAACAACTTTGCCAAACTTCATTGTCAAATGTTGACACCAGCTAAACTTTTTACATAAAGACGTGATTGTCTATCCCACAATTATTTAAGTTGTGATAGAAAATGATATATTCCATAAGAATCATAATTGTAATAAAAGCCATTTAAGAAATAATATAATAAAACATAATACTAATAAACGCTTACACACTCATACCCCCACAGTAGGTTTTTATGTGTGTCACAGGTAATATACAATAATCTATACTAATATTATAAAGAGGAAAGATTTGATTGTTTGCATTGAATAGGCTCCGAAACTACCAAACCGATTTGAAAAATTCTTTCACTGTTGTGAAGCTACACTATCCCCGGGTGACATAGGCTATATTATTATTTTTTTTTACTATTTTTCCCGAAGCGAAGTGAGGGCGATTTCCTAGTATACAAATATGTATAAAATTATGGCTGACAATGAGGAATGGATATAAGCTACATTTGACGTGAAACTAGGGTTGCCACCTTATCTGAAGGTAAAATAGTAATTTTTCAAAACATTGCAAAAAATATAGTACTATTGGGAAATTCAAGGAAAAATATAGTACACATTTATTTTAAATATTATAATTATTTATTTTCCATGTGTATTTGTTATTAGTTTTGGTTAACAGTCTTATTATTTTTAAAATAATTATAGGAATCTGAGCAATTTAGATCCATGATCCAACAATGTGAATGCAATTCGTTCTGAAATTCCCAATGCTGCGTTGCGGGTACATTTCAGTCACAGTTACAAAAAGCTCGACAACTGAATTACCAATGAAAATATGTTATTATTCATACTATATTATTTTTCTATAACATAAAGTACAATTGACTGAAATATAGCACAATGCTATATAATATAGTACGGGTGGCAACACTATGTGAAACTGATAATGTAATGTTGTGTTATCAGCCCAGATTTTAAATCAATATTAACAAATCACAGACTAGTAATAGTACATTAATTTAGATGAGTCCTATTTACTAAACAATCTTACAGTGTCTTATTGTAATTTGTTTGCAATTGTAATGTAAATATTTAAAAGGTTAATAATCATTTAATGCCAAAGCTAATTTCCGTTTACAATGAATATTTTTTTTTACTCATTTAAATTGACATTGGAATAAAAAGTAGTAATTTTTTAACTTCTAATATGTTCTCATTAAAAGTTTCCGGCTATCATGTATCAATGTATCAAAGCAATGTTGGTATTTCTTCAACTAACATTAACACATGCTTAAAACATTATTTGCAAGTCAAAACAAATTAATATTTATTTCCAACTGATTAGTCGAAAGAGTTGTTTTTCATACACTGATGACCTAAATTAACAATATTTGCTTTTATCTATATTTAATATACTTTGACTACAAGATAAGTATGAGGACATCAACATTTGACTGAAGCTAACAACAAAATATGGTACATAACAACACCATACAAATAGCTTATTGCTTAATTAGCTTAGTCCAGTGTGACGAATGAAATACTGATAAAAAAAGAACATGAAACAAACCACATGGCATCAGCATGCTGACTTAGCACTATCAACATTCGGTGAAAGTAACATTTACTTCCAACTAGATTGTAACGTAGCATATTTTTTTCCATACATATCTTAATTAAGTTTGCTTTTGAGTAACTGAACCTTGATCTTACATAGTTAAAAGTAATAGGCTTTCAATTTGCCTGAATAATGAGACAAAAATGTTTCCGAAGCGTATGTTTGGTCGCCAGCCGAATAAGTGAGGTTATGAAGTTAAGTAGATCACGTAAAAGTTGAAGTGCGTTGACGCGTCAAAGGTTGAGCGGAACGCTGTTTCGAGCAAAGTGAACTTAAAAAGTAAACATATTGTTATTTCGGACCGTCACCAAAGTGATATGAAAACTAAACGGTACACGTATATTGCCATATGCTAATGAATCAGCACGTTTTAAGAGTATCGCAAATAATATTCAGCTACGCGGCACTTCCAACATTGCTCCATTAACCTCATTAATAACGACAGGAGCTATTGAAACCATTAGAAAACGAAAATCGAACACCAAATACGCCGTAAATTATGTTCTAGCGCGAAATTTGCGTTAAGAGAAAGCAACGATTGGTCACAGAAAGGTTAATTTTAAATATTGCGATGTTTCCGTAAATCTGGAGTTTGAGAAGACCAGTTATATAAACAAGTACATAAGCAAATATTTGCTATTAAACAAAATTAACCTTTATGTGTGGCAAAAAGCCACAATGGGAAAGTAAAGCTGCCATGATCGCATACACGCAACTCGCACGGCAAGGCTTGGGGTCGGTGGCCGCTCGCCGGTAAAAGGCTAATTGAGCATACGTGAACTGTTACCATGTCACTCATTGAATACTAATTATTCAATATGCACTTTGTACCTAAAAATTTTAATAAAAAATACACCACATTGCCAAACCAAACTTTATCTCCCAATCCTTGCTGGCTATTCGTGAAATGCGACACACCAAGCGAACATGTAGTTTGACCTATTATAGTTGCCGACCCTTAGGACAGTTTATGGCTAAAGTAATGAACTCAAAAATATGCTTACCCCTTCTCGTCATCGTCCATGTCTGGATTCATACGCATAACTTATTACTAATTAAAAATAATGGTTGGCACCGGTAAGACACCTAAACCACACAAGCACAGACCCACACGAATGATTATGGCGGACCAACCATATCCGCTTTCTCAAAAAGTCATGGAAGAAGGAAGTAGTCAAGTTATAATTTTAAAATATAGAACACTTGTCTGGAATATTTTACGTACATTAATTAAATGAAAAATTAAATAAAAATTTATACAAATAATAAAAATATTATTTTCTTAGCGTAAAAATGTGTTTATAAGTAATATTAAATTGAAAGTCTTGAAACAAATACGTGAAAGTGAAATTAAGCTATTTTTTATCACAAGATGTCAGCACTAACACGATGTTGCTACATTTAAAAATCAAGTGAGAGTGAGAAAATAATATTCAGTTTTTTTTTTCAAAATAATATACTAACCATTATCAAGCTAGAATTTAGCATACACAAATAGTTTCAAAATTATTCTGCTTTAACCAAACAGTTATAGTAATCTTGGTAATATTGAAATCAGGAATAAAATTGATAAAAATAAGCTGTTTTATAATTACATAATGATAAATATAATTACAGTATTGTTTCGAATAATTAATAACATAGTAACGTATAAATACATAACTTATAACAAATAATAATGAAGTAAAATTATCAAACAATAAAGTTAGAACTTCGTATGCTGGTAATAATTTTATTATCAAAGTCTTATCTGTTATCGCTGCTGATAATTAAGTATTTTGCAAGTGAATAAAATACATAGGTAATCAATAAATCATTTTGAATGAGGTTGAAGTTATAAATATTTACAATTTTAAACATGGTTTGGGATTCTTGTAATATAATTTTTAATAGGACTGGTCATGTATTTTACACGGGGGATCTTGTTACTGGTACCGTTGTCTTAGAATTCAAACGCAAAAAGAATATAGAATGTAAGTTTCCAATCACTTATTTATTCACTCTTGTTCGATTGTAAATATATAAAAAATAATATTTTGTTGCAGATCTTGATTTTAAAATAGTTGGCCAATGTAAAGCATCGTGGTCGAGATCATCTCCTACTATTCCTTTTATAAAACTATATTCACAAAAAGTAAACTTTTTTGAAGTTACCATCGATATTTTCAGGGATTTACAAGGTATCTATAAACTTTTAAACATCGTATTATAATTCTTACTTGCTATTTATGTCACCCGTACTACCCATAATAAAAACATTGTATGGTATATTTTTAGGTATAAAAATTAACCCAGGAATTTGTACTTATCCTTTTGATTTTATTTTGCCACCTCATGCACCTTCATCATTCAAAAGTTCCGTGGCAACAGTTGAATATTTTATTCAGATTACTACGAAGAAGTCATGCAATACGACGAAAAGAAAAATATTTCCTATGTATGTACTGGGTAAAATAAACGTAAATCACGATGAAAATTATAAGGTAAATTATTTTCAGGATGTTATCATTTTAAGTAATTTCTAATCATCTTGTTCTGATGAATTTATTGGGTAATTCTAATCAAAATAAAATTATAATGAAGTTGCTGATTATGTAAATTGGTAATTTTATTTGTAACGTTTTACTGTTCATTTCCTAATATTACTATTCCAAAAAAATCATCTAACTCATTGTTTCAGGTACCAACTTTGTTTGAATTAAATAAAACATTATGGAATGGAGGACACATAACTGTTTTCTTAAAAACATACAGAGCTTTAAATTTCGAGCAAAAGATACCTTTCGAAGTCATATTTAAGAACGAGAAAAGGATTATAATTACAAAGATGAGAACCACTCTCATACAGGTAAAAATATGAAGAATCATAATTTAAATAATATTGATTCTTCCTATTAAAAATTCTTTGGAATGATTAGTATTTTTTATTTACCTAATATATTTATTATTTCAGAAACGTGAATATTCAGTACCTGCAGGGTATTACAATGATGAAAAAGAAGTTTGCAAAGTTATAAACACTGAATTCACGAATGAAAAAAGTGAATCTTGCAAATTTTTTATGGATGTACCAAAAGTTATTCCGAGCAGTCTAGATGTAACTGATGCTTTGATAAATATCTCCTATGTGTTTAGGGTATGAATATTATATAATTTCAAGCATTTTTATTGCATTTGAATTAAATTAATAAATAGAAAAGGATGAAAAATCTAATTATAATGTCTCTTTTCATTTTAGGTGGAGATAATTTTTCTTTTTCACTTTACGTTATTCAAAGATATTCCTGTTACAATAGCAACAGTTCCAGTGATGCATTATCCTTTTTCGTCATAGTGTTTTTTTATATTTTCATTGAAATTGTACTATATAATTATTAATTATAATGTATTTTTATAGAAGACAATTTGATTCTTACATTGTATAACTTTATTTATTTACGAACATATTTTTATTTTTTAAGCAATTGAAAAAACAAATACTAAATATTATCCCAAGCTTATTACTCTTGAATCATGAATATTTTGATACTTTTACAAAATGTTTCAACCATGGATGTTTCAACTATTTATTACTGGTAACACTCCGTTAAATACAAAGTATTTCACAGTTTCTATGTTCTCGAACTATTATAACGTTGATCATGAGACAACCTACGTCGAATCTTCGACGCATCTTCGACCGCAAATGCATAAATGTTGCCAGGACATGGGCATTGCTGTTATTATCCGATATTACTCGTATAAAAGTTACATCATATTTTTACGTAAGTTCACAGAGTATTTTGTTATTGTGAGTTTTAAAATAAAATTTACACTTACTTTTTGTTATTTTTTTAAATAATAATACGACTTTATTGTATTTACATTCATTAGAACTTTATCAATCTATAAACATAATATCTATAAACATTTATCAATAATTTTAGTCAGCATCTATTTATTGTATGAAAGGTGTTATAACGGTAACTCATGGTTTTTCACTACAAGCCCAGATAAAAATGTTTTTTCGCCACTAACTTTCTCGGTGGAGTGTTGATAGTTGATACCCTTTACTATTAATTTTCAACATTACATAGCAACACTCTATTTGTCAAAGTGGTCTGTCGAAATTATAGATTCTACTTTAACGCAAAATTGTAATCACTTCACTTTTTAGCGATATTGGGGTTGAGCGGTTAATGTAAGTATTTAAATAGTGCAGTAGGTAATTATAATGAACAAAATTTTTACGTGAAAAGCGGATACGTGATATTTTTAGAATATTATTTAGCTACTTCTCAGTGGTTATCATCTGTAGTTTAAAAAAAAAATTGTTATGAAACGTCAACGTCAAGCTATCAATAATGACATTTTAGGTATTTCATTCTTCGACAATTTTGATTTTATTGCACGAAAACCCTGAAAAGTTGGCCGAAAGTGGAAGTATATCTTTTTTGTACCATTGAATATTTTTTAACATTTGCTTTGAAATACTTATCCATTCGATTTAAATCATTAGTAATAATCTAATTCAGATCCATGGAAGTGAAAACAGTCGTAAATCGTAATTGTATGCTAAAAGCAAATAGCTTAGGTTAGATGCCCTCTACGGTTTTGCTGTAAAAAGTAAGTGTCTCATCATTTATGTTCAAATAATTTGATGCATTTCAGATAGTTCATTACCTTTGACATTTGACACTGTCTGCTAGTGCCTCATCTCGTAAAAATTTCTAAAAAAATACATACCGGCTCTGATTTGGGTATACGTAACGAGGCGTCGTCGGAAGCTATCACGGCTTTTGATGTTGTTGAATTCCGAACAGGGTACTGGGTAGGTCACGATGTCATTTATTTTCGCAAATAGCTGTCTCGTCGAGTTGTTTACATTACATTTGATCACATAATATTATTTGGAATGTGCGCGTATGTTGCGTTGGCATTGTATCTTAAGCATATGTTGTATTTATATGTCCTTTGTTTAGTTTAAATAACTTTGTATTGCAGTCAAGAATACAACAACAACCATACATTTATTTTGTGGGATAATCTTCAATCAAACAGTTACATTATATGTCTAGACTATGAAAATATAGTATGTGAAAGTGTTTTTATTATTTCATCAATTATGTATCTTATTTTTTAATTGCTGTACTTATTTAACTCTACAGAATATGACATTTTAAATTAATTATATATAATAAAATATATCATAGCACTTTGAAATATTAATTTAGGTCTGATTTACTTCATAGATAAACCATGGATCCTAACATCTATGCATTGGTATTAGACACTCTCAACCGGGCGACTAGTCAGGATACAGACATCCTAAAGCCCGCTGAGAAGAAGCTACAAGAGTGGGAAATAGAGCCTGGTTTCTACTCTGTTCTCTTGGTAAGTATGTTGTATCATGGCAATTGATTAATGTATATATTATGCCTCCACTCTTCATATATTAGACTCACTCCTTAATGTGGGACCACAAAGCCACTATATGCAGTAATTGTTTTCAAACATGTATTTGTTTACCAGAATGTCCTGTCGAACCATTCAATTGACGTGAATGTGCGATGGCTGGCGGTGATGTGTTTCAAGAATGGTGTGGACCGCTATTGGCGTCGGAACGCCCCTCACGCGATCACAGATGAAGAGAAACACAAGCTACGGCAGGGACTGCTCACCACTACAGTGTTGAGTGAACCGGTTGCACAGATTGCTACACAGCAAGCTGTGCTCATTTCCAAGATTGCTAGGTATGTTGAGTTGAGAGAGTAAATATCTATATCAATTATTATGTCATGTACTTATTATTTAGATTATGGAGGTTTTTGCATAAACAAATAATTGGTTTCAGTAGTCCAGTTAAATTCTCTTAAGTAATTACTTAAAACTATATGTCGCTAATTTTAAAATTTAGACCGTATTGACTTCATTGTAGTAAGCTGTCAGTCTGTGAATAGAAATGCTTAGAAGTGACAACATAACTAACAAAAGCAAAGTATTAGACTTTAGACATTTTTACCAAAATCACTTATTGAACTTATTACATACATATATTAGAAAAGCTGTCCTTTTACAATAGCAATCACTATGATAAATTACCTGAATAAACATCAGTTTTATCTTGTTTCACTGGATGTAATATAGACTGCCTGAAGCTTTTCACAATAAAAAAAATATACTAGGTATTTTAAACTTTTATTGGTATTTAATTTTATAACAAAAATTTCATTGTTATCTTTACATTGCCTACTAAAAACATTCATCTTTTTTATTTTGTTTTAAGTGTAGCAAGACCTTATACTTTACTGTTCTTTTCTTGTTTTCAGATGTGACTGCCCAGCACATTGGCCAAATCTAGTTCCAGATCTAATGAGTGCATTGAAGGCACCACAGCCCCTCGTGCAACACAGGTCATTGCTGATATTCCACCATGTTGTCAAAGCACTGGCTTCTAAGAGACTCATTGGAGATCGAAGGACTTTTCAAGTTAGTAACACAATGTATATGTCACCGGAAAATAATAAGAACCGTAACTTTATAAATTTCCAAAAATTTTCTAGGAAATTTATAAACTTTCGTAGGATTCTAAACGAGACATAAATTGTATTATTTTACGGCCTCATTTTCGGAAATTGATAAACTTACCGAGCTCACTCGTAAAATAATAAGTGACCAATAACCAAACGCCATATGCGCTCTGATTGGTTGAATAAGTCACGTGTTCCTTCTCCTTTGTTGACGAAGGGAAATTTACCACAGAGCTACGAAAGTTTTAAGTGGCCATGACCAAAACTTTGACATGATTGCACACGAAATCGAAGTTGGCGAATCAGATTCTTCTTTAGATTTCAGTTGTTTTTTTCATGGCGAGGGGCTTCGCCATAGGAACATTTCCTAGGAAATTCATAAACTTACGGTTCTTATTATATTCCGGTGACATATACACATTTTTTTTGGTTTTGAGTCTTGAACAAAAGTTTACTATGAAATGTGTATTATGGATTTATGAATAGTCTGTTATAGAATGAAGAAGAATAATAAAGAAAGACAAATATTATATGAGTACTTTGTATTTTATAATTCAAGAAATCATATTTTTGGACCTAGGTGGAGGAGACAGACGGACATGACTAAACCTTAATTTTGACTATGGAATCCTTCATTAATTAGTTGAAGTGAAGTAACCCTTTGACAAGATGAATTACGACGGCGTTTTCGACCGCAGTGCGAGAGCCATACTATACTATGTATATACATAGTAACAATATACAAATTTTTCTAAACCTTAACTAGGGTGCTTTGTGAAACAGATTTAGGTCGAAAGAGATCTAACACATTGTATATTTTTCAGTATATTTTTCTTGTTTACTGTAGTTTAAACACTTGACGTGATGTATGTATAGATATTAGGAGCACTGCCTTAATTGTTTAGCATTATTTACATTGCAGTATGAATGATAAATGTTTGTTTGAACAACTCTAAAAATAAATTGCTTCTCTCTTGTACTGTATATTTTTAATTCATTGGTAGTTCTTACAGAAATAATAAATTTCACCATGGGATTGTAAGGCATAGGAAATTACAAGATAGAAAGATTTATTTCTATAATATCACAAGTTTTTATCATTGTTGACCTCAATCCATTAATATTGTGATTATAACTATGCAAAGTCAAAGTCAAAGTCAAAATATTTTATTCATATAGGTATCACTGATACACTTATGCACGTCATTTTTTGGCTTTTCGGAAGGTGCTTTGTCGTGGAGGAGAAGAAAAGCCTAAAGAAAGTCCTCAGCACATCTTTTAAAAAAATATTACAAAAAAAGATAATAATACAAAAGTATTTACTATTCTGAGCGGAACTGGTTGCAGAGCTGGTCATTTCCATGCGTCTTTGTCATTTAAATACTCGTCCACACTATAATATCCCTTGCCTAACAATTGTGTCTTTACACATTTTTTGAAAGTTTCTAAAGTAAACTAAAGTTTCTATATGCAGATTATTACACTTGGTTTATTATTGTAAAGGTATTTTCACATCATTACAAATAACTTCACTGAATATGTGAAAATGTAACTACCAACTGCTTATTATTATTTTTTAGTTATTAATTAAATTTAAATAATCAAAGACAGTTATGCTACTTTTCTTTATTTTATTAACATAAATAGGACAATTATAATGGCATTACAAGCCATTGCCAAAATTTTAGGTATCTTATTTTGGCATGATATTTTTATTAACTTCTTGGGTTTCACCCGTTTGTAATGCAATTTTAAAAACTTCATTGTCATCTACTACCAGACACCTGAGTTATTCTTATTTAAAATCTAATATACCATATCTAAAAATTCACGATATCCACCAAAATCCATTGAAATGACCATTTAGTGGATCTTATTCCACCTTTATATTCAATTTAATTAATCTATAACCCATTGAAAAAATTCATACATAGATTAATTGTACTTTTATGTCTACTTATATTCTGACATCTACTTTAATAATGACATCGTGAATTAATGATCTTGAATAACATTTCCGTACAGGAACTAACAAATTCAGTGTACGCATTTATCCTGAGCCTGTGGCACGAGAACACTGAGTTGTTTCTCCGACATATCCAAGAGGGCGCTGCGACGGAGCTCATTACACAACACCTGGAGAAGGCGCTCCTCTGTCTGAGGATCCTGAGGAAACTCACCATGTTCGGCTTCAAGAAGGCGCATGAGAGCCAAGACGCCATTGCCTTCCTAAATGTGGTGTTTGACCGGGCTAAAACCAGTTTGGAGTGCAGTGAGTTGTTATTGTTTTCTTTTTAGTCAATTTAAGGAAGACTTAATGGATTGTGGATTACAAGATTTAAGAAAGTAATAAGCCATATTAAAAAATAATTTCGAACCTAGGATTAGTCTGGGCTACGATTAGTCGAAAAAATATGTAGCTTAGCTAATAATATTGCTTTTAATTAATTTGCAATAAGTAACCTTTAGTTTTGGTGAGGATGATGTTGGAATCAGTAACACATTCCAGTAATTGTACATTTAGGGATGGTTATGTTATAAAATCCTAATTAAAATATTAAATGGCCAAGAGGCCATTTATCACCATGTGAATAGTCTATTTCACGACAACAGAATTCAATATAGCTAGTTGTTACTGTTTATTGTTTCTAAACTGGCCTCTCCATTCCAGGAAAACTTCTAAAAGGCCGAGGCATTTACCCATTGGAGCTTTGTGAGAAGTTCATCATTCACCTGACTAAGGTCGCGTTGGGGGTGCTGTGTTTCCACCCTAACTCTTATGTGCCCCTCATCCGACCCTCACTGGAGTTTGCACTGTACTACTGTTTCACTGAGCAGGGCATGGCTCTTATATACGAACGCTTTACTATACAGTGCTTGAACATTGTGAAGGGTATTCTACAGTGTGTAGAGTATAAGCTGAATAAGGAAATGGACCCTGTGAAGAATACTGGTAAGTAATGTGTTACACTAATAAAAGTTACTGTATAACGACATTTACAAATTGCAAAAATAAGTATTAGTTAGAGGAGGCCTATGTCTAGCAGTGGACCTCCAAGAGCTGATGGATGATTAGTTACTAAAAGAATTCGTGAAAATATAAAATATTCAAGGTGTCAAAGTTTTCACCCAAGTATTACTGAAGATAAAAGAGATAGTTGGTACTTGATATTCAAACCTAGATGTACATACTACGTATAATATAATATTTATTAACTTAGTGGGAAGGTACTATTTATTTGATGTTAGGTGGTATTTAATAATATTCCTCTCACTTCCAGCGATAGCACTTCAAGCGCACCAAGCGAAGTCTGAGGTGTTACAACAGGACACGGTGTGGCACATGTGCCGGCACCTTGTCACGCACTACTTCCTGCTGAGTGCCGACGACCTGGCGCTGTGGGACGCGGAGCCCGAGAGCTTCGCCACTGACGAGGCGGGCGAGTCTTGGAAGTATAGTCTTAGGGTGAGTGGTACTGGATGTGTGGGATAGGCTTAAGACAAAATGAAAAATTCGTTTTAATTATAGTCATGTGTATACTAGTCGAAGAATATTTTTTTGTGTCTACTGAATATCGAATCGAAATAGTTTTTTAAATATTTTGTATTGTTTCTGATAATATGTGGTTGTTAAAATTACATAGACGATAGCCACAAGTGTACTTTGCGAAAACATGTCTCTTTCTAAAATGGACAGTGTAATGTGACTATACGTTTTTAAATCACAGTGTTAGAGAGCTAGTAAAAGTATGAATGATGTTTGGTGTTATTGTTGTCTATGGGCACCATTGACTTCTTACAGTCAGATGGCTCGACTGCTATATATATAATGAAACAGGGTGCTCAAGCAATGCACATACGCATACATAAACATTAGAGATTAGTACTGAGTGGACCACTATTCTTTGGTCCGTCACCGGTGTCTGCGTTGCTCGAGGGCCCTGTATACGGAGTTATTCTTCTATGTGTGAGTGTGTGTGTATCTATTATGTTCTTTGCCGATGACTGCTGTCTATGTGAGCGCTGCTCGAGTACACTGTGTATTGAGTTATCTTTCCTGTCCGTCACCGGTGTCTATGTTCGAGTGTATTTCCCTATATACTCTATTTCCCGTACAGCCGTGCACAGAAGCGGTGTTCATGGAGCTGTTCCACGAGTACCGCGCGGCGCTGGCGCCCGAGCTGGTGCGGCTGCTGGCCTCGCTGGCCGGGCCCGCCGCCGCGGTCAACGACCTCGACGCCATACTGAAGAAGGACGCCGTGTATAACGCTGTGGGGTTGGCTGCGTTCGATCTGTATGATGACGTGAGTACTCTTTAGAAACAATTATAAGCAAGAGTCAACGACAAATTATTTATTTTATTTATTTCGTCACAGGAACAAAGGTAACGAAAGTCAAACTTTACAAAACAATAACGACATTATTATAATAAACATACATTACATTACGACAACATATAAGTTAATGCATCTTACCATCCAAGACTTCATCGCCACTTGATACCATTAGTTGTGATTGTAGTCAAACAAGTTATGAGTTATTATTAACGACCCGTGTGGCAAAATGGTTTGAATGCCGGACTGGAGATCTAAGGGTCCTGGGTTCTATACTCAGGGAAAGCAGAAATTTATGTGATCAGTTTAATTTTCTGTTCTCGGTCTATGGTCAGTGTGCTTTTGTCCTTTATCATCCAGCTAGACAAAAGTAAATAAAAGGACAAAAGTGCCTTTTATTATCATCCACCTGGATTCGATCGAATCCCTTAGGGATTTAAAATCGATAATATTATATAAAATGCAAATTACATCTTATAGGTGGACTTCGACGAATGGTTTACCAATGTGCTAAGTCGAGAGCTCAAGATCAAAGATAACAACTACAGGATCATCCGAAGACGAGTTTGCCAGTTAATTGGTATGTACTATTTACTGTATTTTAAAAGTTATCTGTTTGTGTATTCGTTGCATTAATAAAGAAAGTGTTGTGGTGGGTTAATCAATTTTTATAATATTATAAGCTGTAAAATTATTTCATAGGACAGTCTGAGTACTGAGTCGCATTGGTTATTGGTCAAATTAAACTGCCACGTTTTGAGTGCTTGTTAGCCATTTCCTTACTCTGTAATATACAAGTCAATGATTGTACCTTAGGCCAATTACGGCGTATGTGCCTTCTAGTCATTACGGTGGGCAATCTATCCTTTCGCGGCAAAACGCGAGACGAAAGCGCCGTCTCACAACTTCATTTTTCGGTCACAAATGATCCGCCGTCGCCATATACAGTGTCCGACGTATCTTGACACGTCTGAACTTCGCGCAGAAGGCTGCGCAGTAACATAATTCGGCAATGCTCGGTACGCGGCGTATTATGTCTCAGTCACATGTTAGCATGTTTGTCTCGCTATCTCTGTCTTACATGTGCTAAAGTTCGCAAAGCCTCAGACGCGCCAAGATACGTCGGCCGTACTGTACAAGTCAATGATTTTAGTGGTGGGCGATCATGAATGATTTACATAATGGAAACATTCACTAATTACTAATACTACGAGTAATAATCGATTGTTGATTAGTAACTAATTTTATTTTTATAATCGAATAACGTTACTAATTTGTATTACTAATCTTAGATATACAAATTAGTTAGATATTAGAAATCCGCCAACGAGGACAGCGAATTAGTAGAGATACAGATTAGTAATTACTAACAGTTATAATCGAGATATCTCGAGACATCTTCATAATCGAACGATTCCATTAGTATATCTCATAATCGCCCACCACTAAATGATTTTCTCTAGGCCAATGGAGTGGCGTCCGCGCCTCGCAGTCCCTCCGGCCGGCGATCTACGAGGCGCTACTGACGCCCCTAGCGGCGGCCGACGAGGACCCCGCCGTGAAGCTAGCGGCGGCGGAGGCGTTGCGCAGTACGATAGATGACTTCGAGTTCGATGTGGACCAGTTCGCGCCCTACGTGCCGCACGCGCTCGCGGCGTTGTGCGATCTGTTGGTATGTGTTCCACGTTCGAATGTAATGTAAAGGCAGTGGCGGCCTTAGGGGGTGGCGAACGGGGCCACCGCCCGGGGCCTCGCGCTTGCAAGGGCCTCGCGCTATCATCCGAGTTCAAAAAAACTTTGTAGACCAAAACAAAAATATAATTGCATAACTACGAACGGAATACTATGATATACAGTCTTCGATCAGGTGTATTATAAATCGATGTAAGTATACCTACACCAAAATAACAATAAAAATACATAACAACGTTTATTTTTTGTTATTTGTCTGTATATATGTCACCGGAATATAATAAGAACCGTAAGTTTATAAATTTCCTAGGAAATTTATAAACTTTCGTAGGATTCTAAACGAGAGATAAATTGTATTATTTTACGGCCACATTTTCGGAAATTTATCAATCTGCGACGTCTCGTGGTAAATTTATAAACTAACGGATTGC
This sequence comes from Thymelicus lineola, assembly GCA_963932265.1. NCBI lineage: Eukaryota > Metazoa > Arthropoda > Insecta > Lepidoptera > Hesperiidae > Thymelicus > Thymelicus lineola. The sequence goes on along the minus strand of OZ010696.1, from coordinate 13,785,754 downwards.
CCATCCGTAAAATTCTAAACGGCTCGACCAATCACAGAAGAGCTTTTAATTTTACGCTTCTTTAAAATACGGAAAATAACACACTGCACTCTGATTGGTCGATGTTGACAGTGGCAATGCTTGTGTCCATAGACTTAGGTACAATCAGACTTGCCAAACTATAAACTAAATCTATCAGTTTCGATTACCTACCTAACAGTATTTTTACTTTAAATCTATTTAGGTACCTATAATACAGGTTTACTTTTTTACATAATATGCTAATAACCTCTACTTAAGGCGAAGCACCTCGCCATGAAAAAACAACTGAACTCAAATCAAAAGAAGGATAGGTTAGGTTATGGTTGTCTGATTTTATTTAAGAAAAAATAGGAACCCCGCGAAGCGGGGTTCCGTCGACATCTATGGCAAAGCCCCTCGCCATGAAAAAACAACTGAAATCGAAAGAATCTGATTCGCCAACTTCGATTTCGTGTGCAATCATGTCAAAGTTTTGGTCATGACCACTTAAAACTTTCGTAGCTCTATGGTAAATTTCACTTCGTCAACAAAGGAGCGTTTGGTTATTGGTCACTTATTATTTTACGAGTGAGCTCGGTAAGTTTATCAATTTCCGAAAATGTGGCCGTAAAATAATACAATTTATGTCTCGTTTAGAATCCTACGAAGGTTTATAAATTTCCTAGGAAATTTATAAACTTACGGTTCTTATTATATTCCGGTGACATATATAACAAAACCGAAATCTTTACAATATGCACTTAAGTCGTACCTCTAGTATTCATTTTAGTTTATTTCTGGTTTTCTGTCGTGATCGTAATAGGTTTTTTGTGAATCTTACGTATTACCTAAAATTACAAAAGCGTGTTTATTGTATGTACGCATTAAAAGTAATAAAATGATTATTTACGTGATCGTGATTCTGGAAGAAAATTTAAATAGGGCAGTTCGAAAAGAAAACTAGCTCTCAAAGGAAAAGGGTAAATTTATACGAGCGAGTTCAAGGTCAAATTAAAGGTGTTAAAAAAACTGAATAATTGTTATTGATTACTACTGAAATTCAAGTATTAAAAACGGTGACTTGAAAATACTTTGTGTAGTTTGTATTGAAATTTTGACAACTCATATTATATTCAAAATGCATATAAATTTAGTCTGACTACGTTTTGCGAGGTCCCTCCCAATTTTATGCGTAAAAGAAAATTATTCAACCTAATAGTCCAGTCAAGGTATGACTCAAAAGAGAGTATAGAGTGCGTGAGCGGGAACCTAAGCGATTTCTTCAGAAACTTATTCAGGGTGCTTAGGGAGATAACATACTAAAAGTCCTGGCGTTTTGGAGGCGAGCCGGAGGAAGGGAGGGGACAAAGGTCCCGATTTTAGGTTTTTCGGCAATATTTCAAAAACGGTGCGTCGTAGCAAAAAATATTCTAAGTTGAAATGAAAGCTTATAAAATTTTCTATAACTTTAATTCTGTATACTTTTTCCATATCCCCAACCGTTTTTGAACTACACGCTCCTGTAAAAAAAATTGTAAATGTAGAAATGTAGAAATTAAAGTTATTCAGTGTGATGACCATTATCTGATGCGAAAATTATCGTAAAATTTATTGTAACCTAAGCTGGGAGTACCTCCAAGTGGTGAAGGCTGTAACAATAAGAAATTGCGTTTTTTATAACAGTGGAGAACTGAACAGAGACGAGAAAACAATCATGATATTGACGAAGCTGAATAACTTTAATCTCTACATTTCTAGAGCGTGTAGTTCAAAAACGGTTGGGAATAGAGAGAAAGTGTACCGAATTAAAGTTATAGAGAATTTTATAAGCTTTCATTTCATTTCAGAACATTTTTCGCTACAATGCACCGTTTTTGAGATATTGCTGAAAAACCTAAAATCGGAACCTTTGTCCCCCCCCTCCTCCCTCCGGCTCGCCTCCTAGACGCCAGGACTTTTAGTATGTTATCTCCCTAAGCACCCTGAATAAGTTTCTGAAGAAATCGCTTAGGTTCCCGCTCACGCACTCTACTACTACTTTATTGACTGAACTACAGTGAAACCTGGTTAATTGGGATCTCAAGGGACCAAGACATATGTACCAATTATTGAGGGTTTCCAATAATCCAGTTTTTCAATTAAGCAGGTTTAAAATTATAGTTGTCTCAATTACAGAGGCCCCCGCTTACAGAGGTCGAAATGTGCCGTTATTCCATTTTTAGAGGTGGAAATGTTAATAAAAATGCTCACGCGACTTTTCACAATCATAATCTGATAGAAGTTTTAATTTTTCAGATACTGATAACGTTTTATATTTACGTTTGGACATTTTGTACACTTTTATTCCCTTGTTTTTAGGTCAAAACCTGAGATAATACTGACAAACAAAGCATGCGCGAAAGACGACACGAAATGTATGCAAACAAACATGTCAAAACGTGTTAAAACCTGATTAATTTGTCTCAATTATACAGGTATTTGAGCTACAGAGTCTCAATTATAGAGGTAAACATCGAAAAAATCTTAGAATTCAAACCTCATTTAACCAGGTTCAAAAAGTCCCATTAACATTTAATGAAAAAGAACCGGGACCTCATTGCAACTATCAATAATAGAGGTTTCTCACTTATCCAGGTCCCACTTAACCAGGTTTCACTGTATATAACCTAACATTTGAGTTCTGTTTTTTCATGGTAGGGGGCATCGCTCCCTAAAGCTCCCTTTTAAATTTTATATGCTAGTTTACAGCAATGGTTTACAGTAATTTTTTCGCACTCAGAAGTGAATTTTCTTTTTTCTAGTGTTTATGAACGAATGGTATTCACTATCGCCAGTTAAGATATTTTTCGCAAATACATAATTTCCCCGCTTGGCTGAGTATACATATATAACCTTTAAGAGTTGCCCATTTTATTATTATTAACCCGATTAATAATATCTCAAAAGAAAACAGCTTGAACATGACCTACGTGAATCCGCGTTTTAATATCTGAAAAATGTTGATCGGGAAACCTTTAAAAACCTAACACAGACTAAAAGTGACATATTGCAATCCAATCCTCATTAAATCCACGTGGCGTGCGGGGTTTGAAAAAGCATGACCTGTGCACATGCAGTAGTAATGTGGGCGAATATCGCGGCATTAGGTACTCGTGCCGTGGCGTTCACCCATGCTTGGAATGCACTGCCCGCTTTCTATCAGGTGATGGAGTCATTGTGGTTGGCCAAAATAAAAAATTCTCAAATCAAATCTAAACACACATTTTACGGAATGGACAAGGGCCTCGCAAGGATCTGCTGCCCTGGGCCTCGCAAAGACTAAGGCCGCCACTGTGTAAAGGCTTGCGTCGACTAGGCTCGCCGAGCAGAGTCGAATCGAATCGCAGAAAGTCGCCTCCTATATAATTCCTATTAAACTGCGGGTATTAGCGACGACTCGCGGCGCGCCGAATCGAATTGCCCGCAGGAGTTGCTCGACAGGCGAATTTCTTCGCCAATGCGATTCGATTCGACTCGGCGTGCCTCAGTCGACGCGTAGAAGCGAGGCGCGCCAACGTATCTTTATTTATTTCTTTAGTCCATAGTTATTTTTTTCATATAAAAATATCAGTATCAGTATTTTGGAGCACGCCGTTTTCTTTTTCTTATATTCTCCTCTTTTTCATCAAAAAGTATTTAAAATAAAACATCTCCTCATTCGAGCTGTCCATGACGCCAACACGACCTAATTTGATGAAGAGTTGGCGATGAATGAACAATTTGATTCGATTCGTCAGAGATAGACGCACAGGAATAAATGCGACTCGCTTCGATTCGACGCGTTTCTTCTGTAATCAACGTCTGGCTTTATACTGATCGAATGAACGAACTCGCGATCTTCGAAACTTTTTCGAACTTCGTTCGTGCGATCATGTTTAATCAGACTTGTGAAACAATAGAGAGGTTTCATGACGATCTTACTTTTAAATACTATGTTTAATTATTTAATTTGATGCGTTGTGAAAAAATACTAATTACACTAGACTACATTTCCAGTTATATTAAGTGAAGGTAAACTTGTTAAGTGAATATAAGGTGAAATTGTTGTTAAGCACTAACTTTTTAAAAGTACCTTATAAAAAGTAAATGAAATCTGAAAAGTTTGTTGAATCCGTCAATCTGCAATTGGCCAGTTAAATAGACCATAGCGTATCTAACACTGACGGTAGATCTCAGGTCTGCTGGAAGAAATTTCGAAAAAAATAAGTGTAAATTGTAAAGTAAGTGTAAAGTTCCGTCCACACGTATTAAGTAGATAAGTAGTTAACTAAATTTTAACTAAATTTTAAGCAAAAAGTGCCTGTCCAAATGTGTTAAGTGCTAAGCCCCGCCCACCTACTTAACAAAAAAATTGAAAAATTCTAAATTATTTGTTTACTTGTGTACTAAATTACTTAACTACTTAACTACTAAATTGTCCGTTTACACGTATTAATTTACTTAAAATTTAGTTAAAATTTACTTATCTACTTAACTACTTAATACATGTAAACGGAACATAAGTGTAAATAGATGTGTTATCACCCAGGTGGAGTCGGAGGAGTGCGACACGAAGATCCACGTGCTGCACGTGATTTCGTACGTGATGGAGCGCGCGGGGGGCGCGGTGGCGCGCGCGGGGGGCGCGGCGGCGCTGTTCGCGCACCTGCCGCAGCTGTGGCAGCGCGCGCGCGACCAGCACATGCTGCGGGCGGCCGCGTTGGCCGCGCTCGTGCATCTTGTTAAGGTATAGTTTGATGGATAAATGTGAATACATACGCACAAACTGAAAATACCTACATCTAATTAAAAATACACAGTGACGGTCCAAATGCAATGGCGACAAAGATATTTAATAAACTCCCAAAGAAAATAGTCGAAGAGACAAATCCTATATCTTTTTGTACCAAATTAAAAAAAATACTTAATTGAAAAATGTTACGTAAGTGGCAATGAAGTCATTGGTGGTAAAACGCATTAACTTGGTAATAGCCTATTCACTCTTGCCTTGAAGACACTTACATTGTAATCGAGCGGAAACACCAACGCGGACAATTTATTCCAATCCTTCGCTGTACGCACAATAAATGATGAAGCGAAGCGCGTCGTCCGTACAGGGGGGGGATGTCAACGACGAAGGGATGGATACCCGCCGTGCGTCGGGACGTTCGATGATGGAAAGAGGATGACGGAATCAAATCGTATAATTCCTTCGTGCGGGTTCGCTCGTGCACCTAGTTAAGGTAACGTGTACAAATGCATATGCTTGTGCACCTTGTTAAGGTATGGGATGTGCGAGCACGCAACGTACGTACGCGTACGGGCACGTAACGTGCCCTTGTACGCACCTTGTAGTGCACTTTGTTATCTAGGTCCCCGTTTTCTTGGGATCAATTTTATTGCTATTATATTTATTGCTATCGGACGATTTTGTAACAATTCCTCAATTCGGTCTACTATCCTTTTCTTAGTGTAGCGTAGTCGTATTTGATATGACGTACGACTTCAGGCATTGGGCGGCTGTAAAACACGTAGTATATAATGTATGTATGTGTATGTATGTATGTGTATGTATGTGTATGTAGGCGCTGGGCGAGTGCACGGCGAACGTGCGCGGGTGGGTGGTGGGCGTGGTGGGCGAGGCGACGCGCGCGGAGGAGCCGGCGCACGTGTACCTGCTGGAGGACGCGCTGGACCTGTGGCTCGCGGTGCTGGAGGCGGAGCGCGCCACCGACAGCGCCGTGCTGCGGCTCGCCGACAACCTGGCGCCGATACTAGGTGAGTGTGTGTGTGTACAATGTACATACAACGTGCGCGGTGGGCGTGGGCGTGGTGAGTGTGATAAATACATAATAATAAATAATCTAAAATTTTAACAAAAAAAAAAAACCGACTTCAAATGAAATTCATACTTTCTATAAATATGTAAGTTAATTTTAATCAAGACTAACTTGGAGTCAGGATTTTGAATCAGTCAGTAAACAACAGTTCATTTATCAGTCATTACAAACTATTTTTCCAGAACAATCCACGGAGCATCTTCGAATAGTGGTGTACATAATGCAAGCGTACGCTCTTCTATGCCCCGAGGAGTTCTTCCTAGGGGCCGGCGGGAGGTGTATGGCCCTTCTAGAGGACATGTTGGCTGACATGAGGACGGAGGGAGTCATCACGGTACTCAAGATGGCCGAGATCTGCGTGTCTGTTACGTTCCCTGAAAGAAACGCTTTCCTCGGCGTCAAGGTCATATGGCCTATACTTATTAGGGTCATACAGTAAGTGTTTTGTGCTGTTTTGTGTCTAGTTGGTAATGACTCAGTGACTGAAAGGACAGGCTCTGGGTTCGATTCCCGAACAGATATTAGTGGCATGGACACAGCCACTTGCTTTAGAATCAGTTTACATCACAATGCAATATTAATGCAGTTATGTTTTAGTGATAAATTCTTGTGAAACTCTGCATAGCTAAAAGTTTTCCATTATGGTTCTTAGATGTGTAAAGTCTGCCAGTTCAGACTTGTTACTTGTTCGATAGTTATTTTCAGAGGAAAGTAGAAAGAAAAACCAAATCTCAAGATTTTTAACTAAGAGGCACAATTGAATTCTCAATTCAACTTTGCTTAACTTTGTGTATCAATATTTATCTCCCCAGCTGTCTTCTAGAAGGCGATGATCTCCCGGTGGTTCTATCGGTGCAACTCTGTCTTCTGTCCCGAGTCATTCTCCTCTCCACGGACCTGTTCTACAAGGCCATAGAGGAGGCCTCCTCAGGACTCACCGAATACGACTCGGACCCTGCGAAAGTACTCGATAGGATCTTGCACGTTTGGACTGAGAAGATGAACTTGGCGACTAGGGTCGAGAGATGGAAGCTTATTGGTAAGTTTTATGCTATGGCGATTATTTTGGCAACTTATCTATTATTATTATAGTTAGTGAAGAGTCTTAATGTCGACGTCATAAATATACAAATTTGGACGTTAGGTAACGGAGATACAACTCAATATCTATTAAACTGTAAGTTTTTGTCTCGATATTATGCTTTAAGTTTATGTACCGATGTTATGCTTTGGCTTTTTCCCATTGGGAGATGGCATTATAGATATAAAGTTTGGATGAACTCTCCCTAACTATAATAGTTCTAATATGTGTTACATTCAAATTATATTATGGTGAGTATTTTTAGGGGACGGTAATAATGCATCCTGTAGCCTAGTCAGCCAAACGAAGGGTCGCGGGTTTGATTGCCGGCAGTCATTTTTGTGATAAACATTAGTTTATTCTCGCGTTGCGAGTGTTAGTGATATCCAAGAAGTTTATAATATACATTTGGAAGGTAAGCTTCGAAGAGGTAGCGAAGATTGTTCGAAGAAGACGGATAGACGAAGCACGTGAAATTGGGTTAATATCTGCGCCATATCATTGGTCGAAGTTGCACACCGATACCCTACGATTGGTCGAAAATTTTTACCCACTGTCAAAGTCTTCAAATACCTCTTCGACGCTCGCCTCCAGATGTATTATAAACTTCTTGCTGACATCCTACTTTACATAAGTACACAGGAAATAAATAAATAAATAACCCGCATTAGGTTTTTACCTGTGTCACGGGTGGCATGGAAGACACATATAACACATCACAATAACACCCTGCACCAGAGTACAAATATTTATCTGTCACATAAATATCTGCCCCGGCCGGGAATCGAACCCTGGTGTAGACACAGGGAATCCTAGTCCGGGGTATAACTGTGTAATGGTGTAGAGTGCAGACACAGGGAACTTTAGTCCGGGGTATGACTGTAACGTGTCTCCAGGCCTGGGTCTGGCGGCGCTGCTGACGACGCGCAACGCGACGGTGCTGCAGCGGTTTCCCGCCATCCTGCTCAACCTCACCGAGGTCCTCAATGATGTTAGAAACATCGAGTACAAGGACACTTATGTTGAGTGAGTTTGTATATTGTGTTATTAGCGGTATGTAGTAGTAATAGTAGGTTTGCTTTAACGATGAATTATGCTACAACGTGCCAGGTACGAGCCATGCCCCGAACGAGGCGCGGACGAGGCACGGATTCAAAACTTCACTAACATTTTATATGACGCAGACATTGAGTGTTTAAGCTACACCATGCGACGTCCGCGTCCGAGCCGAGTAAAATGTTAGTGAAGTTGCTGGTGCCCGGCACGGTGTAGCATAATTCATCCCTTAGATCTCCTTCAGAGGAAAGACCCGTACTCAGTAATGGCTCGTTAATTCAGCCACTTGTACTTTTAACCCCTGACGCAAAAAGAGCTTGTAAGTTTGACGTGTTTGTGTTTGTCTGTGGTATCGTAGCTCGTAAACGAATGGATCGATTACGATGCGTTTTTTTTGTTTAAAAGCTGTCATGATCAAGATGGTTCTGCATACATAGCTAATGTTTAATGTAAAAAAGAACGGGTGTTTTTTTAATTTTAAAATTAGCTGTTGTTTAGTCCTGAACTAAACAGCGTTCGTAAAAAATGAAACGGGTGTTTTTTTAATTTTAAAATAATCTGTTGTTTATTTGTGAACTGACAACAACGTTCGTTGACCAGCGGTCTCCTAGCGCCGCCCGGGTCCCGCCCCGCGTCGCCCCTGGAGGGGTGCGGCGGGGTGACGCGCTGGGGGCCGGGCAGCGCCGCGCCGCGCACGCCGCACGACGCACGCCGCGCGCGGCTCGCGGCCGCACACCCCGCGCACGTGCTCGACCTGCGGGCTGTCACGCACCATCAGGTAATGACTGTTTTTTGACGTGATAACGTCTATTGAAACGATGCCGGCCGCACGCATGAACTCATCTGTCGCGTTCCGCGAGCGAGCGAACAATGGAGAAAGCGCCATCTATGAACAAAACTATATACACATTAAGTCAGAAAGGAACTTGCTGAAAAAATAGTTTAGTTCAGGAGTTCTAGATGGCATTGTAATATAAAAATAAAAATTTCTTATCTATAAAAGTATGCAATCATTTCATCAATGTTTTGTCATGACGTTGTCACGTTAAACTACCGTCCGTAAACCGACTTTACAGACAACAATTTTTTTATTAAACCTTTGTTTTGCAAGCACACAGGTGATTTTGAATTTGATGAATAAATTACGACGGAAACGTCTTATACGCATGAGAGTTTTTGAATTCAATAGTGCATCAAAATGTAGAATCTTTGACGTAAGAAATTGATTTTTCCAAAAGTGACACATAAGAGGTCTTACGCCCCAACTCAGAGTCACTAACGGTTACTTTAATTGCTCCTTAGTAAATAATCACTATCACTAAGAAGCGATTTAAGTAACCGTTATTGACTCTTGAGTTGGGGCGTTAGACTAATATATCTGTCATCATGTAAAAGAAATAATGTTGTCAATTCTTGTATTATTGTTCCTCAGCTGGAGACATTAAAGGGACAAGTGGGCGCGGAAACGTTTGAGCGCCTCGTGCAGTCCACGGACAAAGATACATTGAAGCAGCTCCGGGAATACATACCGTTGTAACTACGACGTTATAGACACTGTGACTTGTGACCAGTGTTGCTAGGTCCAAAAACTGGATTACGATGGATTCTAATAAAATACGGAAGATCGTATGAGATTTGTGGTTTTTTCCTGTAAAAATCTGTTTTTTTTGTTGGTCTCTAAATACAGTAAAATGTACTAAAAACAAAAAATTGCTACGGTAGATCTAACGTAACTGTGTGGTACCTGGCAACACTGATTGTAACTCTTAACGTCAGAGTTGGACTGATGTAAGTGACATTTTTGATGTGTATGTATTGCATTGTACAGTCAGCAAAAGAGTAAGGTATGCAAGGTATGGTACTAAAATTTTGTGTAATGTTTAATATTACTAAATATTTACGTTTATCAGTGTTAGTAATGTCTTACCTTTAGAGGTAGCATTAAAAATTGATACTTACAAAAGTTCTGTATATACATCATGGAAGGTTTATGTGTCATGCCTGGCATACCTCTTTTGCTGACTGTAAGAATTGCAGAAAAAAATAATATTTCTAGAGATAGTCTACTTATAAAATGAACGGGACACGTTTAATTATGGTTATAACGTCCAAGTGGCCAATATTTAGGAAACATAATGTTACATAAATATAAATAAACATTTATATTGCAATGTTGTATTAAATAAATATTTCCACCCACAGGTTGTAACAATAATTAGTGGGGGCACGTTAATTTTCAAAATAAACGGTCTCTACTACGTTGTCAACTAAAAAGATATTTTACGACTATATTTAATCATGATTTAAAAAAAGATTGGTCTGTGTCACTCATATCAGTGTGGTTCTGACACCTACTATTGTAATATTGGCTTGTAACTAGTATTTTTGTAAGACTATCCCCTAAAAAATAAAAAAAAATTCTTGTCATTGGTTCGCGCGGATTGAAAAATATGGTCGGTCCTAAAAAGACGCTGTCAAATTGACTGTAGATGGAGCCACTTGTATGATTTTGGTGTGCGAATACTGAATCTTCATAATTATATAAAATGACAATTAAATATGCCACTTAGTCAAGCTTAAAATATTTTCCGCACTGTTTATGGGAGGTAGCAAAAGAAAATTGTCCATTCAAAACGTAAAATTCTAAATTATTTATTCATATAGTTGTCACTATATGAAGTGACGTGCATATGAGACATACATGAAAAAACGATTTTGAATATTATGTTTTGAATTTTTTGTGTTTTTGAACGTCATTTTTTATGTACAATCTGCTTAGTTATTATCTTTTTACTGTAACATTATTCAAAAGTGGCTTCATTCTTCATCTTTATTGTGATCAATAAGAGGTGTTTCGTGTACAATCTGTACTATATGTTGTGTGAAATAAACATAATAAATATTTTGTGTTATTTCGTCTATTTATCTCCTTCAATTCTATGACTACATCCGAACATTTTCATTATTTTTCCATTCAGATTAAAACACTTGTTAAGAAATAACTATGTATTTGTATACATATGTGATATATTTACATTTTCCTATATTATAGCTTTAAACTATGAAAGTTTTTTAGTATATGTCATTAAAATTAAATAAACATAATACATAACACACATTCTTATATTTAGTAAGAATATTAAACAATCAAGACTTAATGGTAAGCGAATTGTAAAATATATCTGTAACTCTCATACACTGATTGATTTGAGTCACCTACCTTCATTTTAACTGAGAAAAAAGTGCTTTTATTATTCTATCATTACCTACCTATTGTAATGTTGTTTTGTGTCTGCTTCATTCTTGTATACTGTGCGTGATATACTTCGATTTGTGTGATAAAGCTGCGAATAGCTGACTTTACCAACAGGGAGGAGGGTTATGCTGAACGCACATATATCCGCACCGTAAGCGCTGAACGTGCCGCATTTCGCACTTCCGCTCAAACAGTGTCATAACTAAAAAAAATATATAATCACTTTTATTGTACCATTCATATCATAATATATCGTATTTTAAGCTCAGAAAGTGTCATATGTTTGTTTCAAATGTTTGAATCTAGATGTTAACTAACGTTATAATGTTAACTAAAAATTGTGCCGTGCAAAATTCGAACAGTGTCGTGTTACGACTTACGCGAGGTGGTAATGCGTAAGAGTATTGTTTATACTAATGTTGTGATCAGTTTTTTGGGAATAATTACATCTCTTCATACAATAAAAGTGAACTGTATCGATTCAATACAGTTATAATTATCAAGGTAAGTTCTCCTGTTTACCTATACGTTTTTAAGGTAATCGAATCAATAAGTTTTTAACCGGATGATTGTTTTTAAGTATTTAAATATTTAATTTTATTATTTTATTATTATATAGTTATTTTATTGTTTTAATTCAACTTTTTGTGTCACTAAAATAAACAACATTTTAGAAATAATTTGTATTTTTTATCTTTATAGTGTCACAATTCAAAAAAAAACTTTTTTCAGATTTTTTGGATATTAAAATGTCATCCGTCTGCATCGGGCTCTCATATGATTTTATATAAATGCGGAGCGTTCGGAGCGTACCGTACGGACATATGTGCGTTCACCATTATAATTGTTACTGTGTGACAGTTATCATTTCTGGTTGAAATTTATCTTTATTTTAAACTATTTATACTATTTTAATGACATATACAGATAGCTTAGTTAATCATATGAACTATTGCACACGACTAACTCTAGATTGTAATTTTACTATGTATATCTCTCTTGTATAGTTACTAATGATCTTGCTTTTAATGATCAATCGTTTAATTGAACTGCCAGAAATTTACTTTATTCATCTATTAATTTTATAGCAGCGTTTTACCTCACAATAAAACGCATATTCAATAATTACCTTATTTGAAGACTTTTAAGCTTCTAATAACGGGCGATAATGGTCAAGATTTAATAATAACTGAGGTAACTGATATATAATAAATAGGCTGTATTCTGAAAGTTACAGTATATAAAAATCTAACTTGTTAAATGGTACTAATTGACAGACAACGGTTCCTTATAAGATATAAAGGATGATTTTTGAGAATTTATATCCTAAAGGGAAAAAAGTAAACAAGGAAATGGGTGAATATCAGAACATTCAATTTTGGTGGCACTGATTTTTCTATTTTGGTGGGTACTTTTGATTTAAGTGGACGACTTTCTCGTTTCTGATATTCATCCAAATAAAGTTTGCATAAAAATATAATAATATTTTCGCTTACCAGCTTGCAATTAATAATCTTTTTATTTATTTCATAAAAACATGTAATTTTACTACAGTATTTAACTTTCGGACAAGCAGCCAATAAGAATGTGTCTATGGATTGACTGATGAAAAACATTTATACGAGTATAATGCTATGAAGCTTTATTTATCATTTGAAAACATTAGCTGATTAAAAAAATGGCGTCTAACTTTGATGATTTTACTATGATACGATGTTTATTTTGTACACCGATATTCTTAATTAGCCGTGGTAACTAATAACATGATACACATTATAAAGGTGCGTTCAAATTATGTAACATGTTATAAAACTTTTGTAATATAACACGTCCACATTTTTGAAATTGCCTAACGTCTGAAACATGCTAAACTATATACATAGTTATTAATATTATTACATACTATGTTACATGGTCTGGAGACATCTTAACTGAGTCAAAATATCGACGTATAAAATACATATCGTAGTAAAATAGTAAAATGACCAAAATCTTCGATAAGTTTATTCATAAATTTCGATGAATATGAATGCCCTTGTGAATGACTTCATATAGGACTTTATTCCTATTGGTGATATTATGTACTCCTCGGTTCTCCCATATGATAAAGTTATTTATATAATACATATGTATAAACAGGACATAAACGGATAGTAAATACATTCTGTACATAATAATTATTATATTATATGTATAAAAGCATTTGCACCCGAATGGTTGTTCATAACATTTGATTTGTTTAAGTTAACTTTTAAAATAACGTGTATATATCAAAGTATACAGAATACCAATAGATTGATGTATGAAAATAAAGAAATGTATTGTATATCTATAATAAATAATTGTAGAATATCAGCTATGTATTTTTTGGGTTTTTATGTTGGAGGAATTATTTTATTTGAAACCATTTGAGTAAACTATAATCTGTATGATGTTTGTGTAAACGGTGACCTTATTTCGATTTAACGTTACCTAAAATGTATGAATCGTAAGAGCTTCAAGTCGAAACAAGTAATTTTGAACAATCGTTATTCGATGTAATGGTCATTTTGCGTGGAGATTTTTAAGCAAATGTTAAATAAAGTTTGTCAGATAAATGGGAATACATATGTAATTTAAATAAACATTAAATAATCTGATAGGGCAATACCATGTACTATTATATCTTCTGTGGCAATATTCTAATTTTAAGTTTGGTAAGTCATATAGTATAGGGGCCATGGAGTATAGAAGTAGAAGGAGAACCATCTCTGTGTATGGAAAGTGTCAGTAAAAACGCGTCCAATAACGGGTGGCGCTGCGGTGCGCTAGGATAAATTTTATTGAACTCGGCAAACTTCACTTCACAGCTCTGTCTACAACAGCGTCAACAGCTATGTTCATAGCTTAATTATTGCGACGTCAGCGCTATTATCGTAGGACGGTGGAAGGTACTGAAACAAATTCTATTTTCAGTAAACAGCTACACACTTTTTCAACTTTCCGCTCATATGAGATGGCTCTCCTTACCTCCATACTTCATGGTAGGGCAAAATAGAACAGATAACAAATACTACTGCACCTGTCATCTAATATCAATATGTCAACTGACATTCTGCCACAAATTACTCTACTACAGATTAGTGTTGCGCTATCTGTATTTTGGAGCTATAGTGATCAAGTACTCTGTGGGAGCTATTAAAATTAACATGTTTTCATATTCATGGTCATAGCACACATATCAACTCATAAACGGAACGTAAACGTATCAACTCTTGCATGTCAGTATTCTTTGTATGAAACTCCCTACTGTAAAGCACACTTATCGGATTCGTAACGTAATCGCCTCGCCTCGAGACAAGCTCACGAACCGCGGTACGGTGCGTGGACGACTTGCCGTACCCGCGCTTACGTCTCACCGTACGCTATCCGTCGACTTTCCGTTTCCTTGTGCACGCCCCGCGCCGCGTCGGCGAACTGCTGTCATTCATTCCGTCAACCAGCGGCCGGCGAGCCGTAAGCGCGGCGTCGCCTAGCCGTAAGCGCGGCGTCGCCTAGCCGTAGCCGAGCTTACGTTAAGTTGACGGCGAGGCGATCCGGTGCCGATCCCTTTCCGAGTTGATATGTGCGCTACGACCATTATCCGACAAACTATATTTCATGTAACTTTACCTCGAAAAACAATGTAAACAATGTTTTTAAAATACCTAACAACATCAACGTAAGTTCGAATTACGTTTGTATGAATCAATTGTCAGAGTCACACCGCGCTTCCATCATTATATTTTGTAATGGACCGGGTTTATCTAAATGCATGTACGAGTTATGTATACCTAGTAAACTAAAGCTGATCATACACGATCAAGTAGACATGTCAAGTTTGCAGCGGATATGATGTGGGATCCAGTTTGCATGAGCGACGATCTTCCATACATAGATAGCCATACACCGTCAAGTTTACTGGATGCCGCGTCAAGTCCGCTGAAAACTTGACAAGTATACTTGATCGTGTATGGACAGCTTAAAGTATTACAACTTTAAGGCGTGTTTAGGTAGAAAGCAGGTTGAGCATTAGCATAATGGCACTCGAACCTGCTTTCTATGTGAATACACCCTTATTAAATTACCTGAGTCTATAGTTACAACCGTAGATTTGGTATCAATGGTTACTACCATAACTAGCTTAAGTCTATCCTACAACTTACAGCGACGCAGATATTTGTAAGATTCAACGAACTATACGAAATAAACTGTTAAAATAAATTATTTTTGTTTCATTCCTTTGTATCTAAGATTACCTAATGCACCTTGTTAAATATTTTCGCCGGATTAGCTAGTTAATATAATAATCATAAGTCCGGCATTGTAATAATAAACGAATTATCAAGTCAGTATCACAGAAAATAGTTAAGAACGAACACAAATATCCTAATTTTGTTGTCAATGGCTCAAATGATTGTGATTTCTCAATCCGTCAAGTTATGATGGATGGTGATGTATGTAATTTATAGGAACCCGAGTTACACGTACAATCAGTACAATCAATTGATTGCACGTCTAAATACGAGATATTTACATTTGACAATCATGCTTGTACAAACGTGTAATCTTCGCCAATGATTTCAAAACGAAGGGCCTTTGCCTGTCGGAACCGGCGAACCGGATCATTTCGCAGAAATGTTAGTAGTGTTATCTCTTGTCGAATTACGTGATATAGCGCGTTAAATGTAACTTAAAATCCTTAGGTGTATGAAAGACCTAAAATTAATATGTCTATGCCTAAAATTCGTTAAACTTTATATAGCTCAGTTTTTTGCTATTTTCTTCGAAATAATATAAGAATGACGTTATCCATTTACCAGACACTTAACCCGGTTTTAATCCTCTGCTAGACACTCCTAAACTCAACCTTTAATTAGAGAAACCATATTATTAATTAATTTTATACCACTTTTCCATTCCTAGGTGTGATGGAAGAGATTTCTTTTAGAAATAAGCATTGCCTATGTACAAAATTTCTTTCATGACCTTTTGTAACCACTGTTATACGTGTACATAAACTGTTAAATAAAAAAAAAATATTATTAATAATATGGTATTTCTAAAAATATGGTGTAGAGAAACCATATTCTTAATCCTAGGAATATGATTTCTTCTAAGAATGTAGTTTAAATGTTTAAGTTTAGGGGTGTCTGACAGGGGTTTGAAACCGTGCCGTCTAAATGTTTCTAAATGTTTGAGTTAAAAAATAACTGCCCTCGTTTCGTTCCGGGATATCTATGCCCGTGTATTTTATATTGACTACTTTTATTACTCAAGAAAATGTTTACAGGGGCTCCTATAAATTATCATAATATTTTTACATGTGAACAGATTGATATACTAGAAAATCTTCAGTGAAACGCTACGAAATCAGAAAATACATAATTTTCCTACGTATTAAAACACTTGACCTAATGTTGGCTAGTATTCGTCGTTCGTTTGAACGTGGTTGGTTTATCCGCAGAAGTGTACAGTGTAGTAGGTACAACAGAGGATCGCTATTCGCTAGTAACGTCTGCATTGAAGTCAGTCGCTCGGCTGGAAGCCTGCCAGAGGTTGACCACACAAATCAACGTACCTTGACAACTGCTTTCCCGCTACATTTTTTCTAATTACGGCTTAGATTTCTGTGGCCACTGCACCGATGGCACATGTTTCGATTGTAAAAGGTTACTCGTAAGTTTAGGACAGGTGGATCGCTCTACCCTAAGGCTGGTGTACTATTTGATGGTATTTCCATTTCGGTAACACTTATCACTATCACCGATACGTCGCGCGTCGCGTCGCCGGGTAATGTTTCCACGCGCACCCTATTTGACCACAGAATATCTAATAATTAGTAGACTAATTATTAGATGTTCTGTGCATTTAACTTCCGACGCATAAGCCTTAGGGATAATTCGCTAGTTTCGTTACTGATGAAAGACATGGCTTAAGTGCGAATACATAATTATGTATCCCATAGCCTAGTTCAAAGTGATGTCTGCAAAGGTAAACTCAGCCGGGGCAGTTTTGTGATGGTTTTTTTCGGCAATCAGGTTATTATTGTTGTTTATGAATAATAATATAATAATAATAGATGTCGCTATAAAAATGTACTCTGAATCACGCTGT
The DNA here is from genome assembly GCA_963932265.1 of Thymelicus lineola. NCBI lineage: Eukaryota > Metazoa > Arthropoda > Insecta > Lepidoptera > Hesperiidae > Thymelicus > Thymelicus lineola. The sequence continues at coordinate 13,768,368 of OZ010696.1, read as the reverse complement.
TCAGATTCTTTATAATATGTATAAGTAATCAACCCAGTTAATGAATAAATTGAGAAAGTTTACTGCACAAAAGTATTTCATTTAACAGTTTAGTTAGATACCAAGTATAAGTTAAGTACCTCCGTGGTAATAGTGTCCGTCGGTTCGGTTCGGGTTTATTCATGGTCCTTCGAGGCGGATTCTTGCCGGCACTCGGTGTTTAAGACCGGATCCGTGTAACGTGTCCTGTTTATTTTTGGGACTTCGGTCGATTAATCGAAGTCTCCGACAGTATCCTCGTCGCGCGAGTATCACGCGAGTGCAGTGTCACGCGAGTGCAGTGTCACGCGAGTGCAGTATCACGCGAGTGCAGTATCACGCGAGTGCAGTGTCACGCGAGTGCAGTGTCACGCGAGTGCAGTATCACGCGAGTGCAGTATCACGCGGGTGTAATCTCATCACCACAGTGAAAAGTGTGTAACAAGCGTGGGGGAAACTGTCAGGCCGCCGACCTGACGGACGCGGATAGTGGTACGGATAAACAACCAGGAGAGTTGCCGACCACACGTTGCAAAGGTGCCGCAACGTTGGGCCACGGAAGGGATGTGACGTAAATGTACATGACATTTACGCAAGGTGAAGTGCAGTAAACCAGTGAGTAATTTCTCCAAACTTTTTTGAACGTGGAACTTTAAACTTGAACTTTTAATTTGAACTTTTGAATTTTTAAAACTGTCATTTTTCGTGTTTATGAACTTTTTCCTATTTTGAATTTTACCGTCTAAAGTTTTATTTATATTTGCAATTTGAACTTAGAATAACTTTTTAAAATTTTAAAATTTGTTTTCTTTGTAATTGTTTGAACTTTGAAATCTTTTTTGATCAGAATGGAGTCTTTGATTAATTTACAATTAGATTTGTTATCAAGAATATACAGAAGTCATACTACTTTCAAAAAATCTCCAAAAGATAGAATTACCAAGGAATACCTTGAAGAGAGATTAGAGACTCTTGATGCATTGTGGTTAAAGTTCACAGAAGGACATAATGAATTAATCTCCAAATATTCTGCAAAAGATTTAAAAGTTGCAAATTACAATAAAGATGAAGTATATGATAAAACTGAAGATTTGTTCATAGAATATAAAAGTGACTTAAAGCAAAAATATTCTATGGTGTCTAATACACAAAGTGAACAAACTAAGTCAGCTAATATTATTAGCCCAAGTCAAAATCACGTAAAATTACCTAAAATTAATATTCCAACCTTTTCTGGGGATTATTCCGAATGGTCTTCATTCCAGGATTTATTTTGTTCACTTATAAAAAATAATAATACGTTAAGCAATGTTCAAAAATTGCATTATCTTAAATGTTTATTGGTTGGTGAAGCCGAACAATTAATCAGACACATTCCTATACAGGAATCTAATTTTGACAGATGTTGGGAATTGTTGACTGAACGTTACAATAATAAAAGATATGTTTCTCATCATGTTTTAAAACGGTTGCTTAGTCAAAAGAGTTTGTTGTCTGAATCGTCAAATGGTTTAAAGGAACTCATTAATACAACCAACGACTGCTTGGCTTCACTGAACAATATAGGTATTGATACAACCAGTTGGGATATTATGATAATACACATCCTGACACTAAAATTAGATCCAGAGACTAGACGTCAGTGGGAATTTCATGTAACAAATATTACAAATGATTTGCCCACATATAATGATTTCAAAGAATTTTTGACGAATCGGTTTCGGGCCATTGAATTTTTAGCGAACAAACCGTCTTTGCGATACAATCAACCATCTAAGTCTTTGCATACTAAAAGTGTCAATGATGTCGTTTGTCCATACTGTAAGTCTAATCACAAATTGTCTTTATGTAAAGATTTTTGTAACTTACCAATTGACTCGCGTCGTAACTTTGCGTTACAAAATAATATTTGTTTTAACTGTATGGGTACCAATCATTCGGCCAAAAATTGTAGGTCTAATTTAAAATGTCGTATATGCAAGCGAAAGCATCACGTATTACTACATTCCAATGACAGTTATGATTCTAAGGAAGATAAAAATGAAACCAGTGGATGTACTGTAACTGCTTCAAAAGCAAGCACATCCAACGCAACGCAATTGGTCTCTTGTTTTTCGACGGACAAGATAAAGCAACAGGTCTTACTCGCCACTGCGCTTGTAAAGGTCATGTCCCGAAACGGAGAAGCGTATGATCTTCGGGCACTGCTCGATCAAGGCTCGCAGTCTTCTTTCATTACTGAATCAACAGTTCAGTACTTAGGATTGAAGAAGATGTCGGCAAGGAATATAGTAACTGGCCTGGGAGGAAACAAGGATATTGTATCGAAAGCAATGGTACACTTCGACATAAGGTCCCGGATTGATGCTAAGATAGTCATACCTGTAAAGGCATATGTAATTAAAAATATAACCTCTTTTCTTCCGACAAGAAAAGTGGAGAGACTAGAATGGGAAGAAATTAAGAATTTGGTGTTGGCTGATCCAGACTTCTTTACACCCAATCGTATTGACCTTCTACTGGGCGCAGAAGTATATAGTCAGATACTTCAAGAAGGAGTAAAGAAGAGTCCAGTTGGTACACTGGTAGCACAAGCCACCAGTCTTGGATGGATATTGTCAGGAGTGGTAAAGTCGACAACCGATTCCTCTCCACAAATCCAAGTGATGCATTGCTGCGCAGAAGGAAATGAGTTATTAAAAAAATGTAATAAAGAATCTGCAAAGGAACAGCAGAAAGAACCAGTTGCTCAAAAGAATGATGATGAACGTTTTATAAATGATTTTATAAAATCAACACAAGAAGAGAAAAACTATCGCAAGGAGCAGGATGCAATTGGTTGTAGTTGGACAGAAGTCAAACCAAAATACCGTCGTAATGAAGAGCGTTATGGGACTGACTATGAAAAGTCTTTTTATGAACCCAAAGAAAAAACTAATAAAATTAATCAAAAATCTAATAAGGGCACTAAAGAAAAAACCAAATTTGCTAATGATGAACGCTATTCTACTGATGACGATAGGTGGTTAAAGCATGCACAAGAAAATAAAAATAAAGGAAAAAAAGGAAAACGTGGTGACAAGCAGAGTTCTCATTCCAGGAAAAATGATAGCAATGAAAGTAAAGTTCTAGAAAATTTTGCAAGCAAAGAAGACATTGTAAAAGATGACAGATATGTGTTTAATAAGTTTAAGCGAACAAAGAAAAAGAATGGATACGCTAATTTAAATAAAAAGCAAAAAAGAAAAATTAAGCACGATAAATGGAATATGAGAGGTGAATTTAAAGAAAAATATAATGAACAGTTTTCAGAAACGTTATCTTCGTCGAATGCGAAAACGAGAACAATGCCGCGCAAAAGGGGACATCAGCACATTTAGAAAGATTCTAAAGATAAGAAAAACTACAACGTAAAATAATTTTGGCAACAGTGGTCGCAAGAATATCTCACAAAGATTTATCAGATGGACAAAGCATAACTTCCAACATACCATTGGTGATGTAGTAGTTATAAAGGAGGATAACTTATCTCCGTGTCAGTGGTTATATGGTCGAATTATTGATACTCATCTAGGACATGATAAAATAATAGTCGTTACTTTAAAGACTAAATCTGGAACCATAAAACAACCTGTATCAAAGTTATGTTTTTTACCAGTAGATAAATAAGAATATGAATTGTATTTAATTTAAAGCTTAAGTTGTTGTTTTGTTCAATTAATTGGTGGTTTCTGTGATACATTTTATTTAGTTTTCAATTAATTTTTTAATTTAATTTTCAATGTATCCAGTTGTTAATATGTTATATTTTTTTGCTAGAAAAAGGCAAATTTCAACTTTGCCTTTTGGCTGGCAGTATGTAGAAACTTGGAATGTCAAATATAATTTGAATTCAAATATGATTTGAATTCAAATAATAAAGAATAATTTGTAAATAGAACATAATATATAATGTTAACAAATAATAATAGATGTCGCTACAAAAATGTACTCTGAATCACGCTGTTCAGATTCTTTGAAATATGTATAAGTAATCGACCCAGTTAATGAATAAATTGAGAAAGTTTACTGCACAAAAGTCTATCATTTAACAGTTTAGTTAGATACCAAGTATAAGTTTAGTACCTCCGTGGTAATAGTGTCCGTCGGTTCGGTTCGGGTTTATTCATGGTCCTTCGAGGTGGATTCTTGCCGGCACTCGGTGTTTAAGACACTAACACTTTCCAAATTAAAAGTTCAAGTTTAAAGTTCCACGTTCAAAAAAGTTTGGAGAAATTACTCACTGGTTTACTGCACTTCACCTTGCGTAAATGTCATGTACATTTACGTCACATCCCTTCCGTGGCCCAACGTTGCGGCACTTTTGCAACGTGTGGTCGGCAACTCTCCTGGTTGTTTATCCGTACCACTATCCGCGTCCGTCAGGTCGGCGGCCTGACAGTTTCCCCCACGCTTGTTACACACTTTTCACTGTGGTGATGAGATTACACCCGCGTGATACTGCACTCGCGTGACACTGCACTCGCGTGACACTGCACTCGCGTGATACTGCACTCGCGTGATACTGCACTCGCGTGACACTGCACTCGCGTGACACTGCACTCGCGTGATACTCGCGCGACGAGGATACTGTCGGAGACTTCGATTAATCGACCGAAGTCCCAAAAATAAACAGGACACGTTACACGGATCCGGTCTTAAACACCGAGTGCCGGCAAGAATCCACCTCGAAGGACCATGAATAAACCCGAACCGAACCGACGGACACTATTACCACGGAGGTACTTAACTTATACTTGGTATCTAACTAAACTTGTTAAATAATAGACTTTTGTGCAGTAAACTTTCTCAATTATTCATTCACTGGTTCGATTACTTATACATATTATAAAGAACCTCAACAGCGTGATTCAGAGTACAATTTTGTAGCGACATCTATTATTATTTGTTACAATTATATATTATGTTCTATTTACAAATTATTCTTTATTATTTGAATTCAAATCATATTTGATTGACATTCCAAGTTTCTACATACTGCCAGCCAAAAGGCAAAGTTGAAATTTGCCTTTTTCTAGCAAAAAACATAACATATTAACAACTGGATACATTGAAAATTAAATTAAATAATTAATTGAAAACTAAATAAAATGTATCACAGAAACCACCAATGAATTGAACAAAACAACAACTTAAGCTTTAAATTAAATACAATTCATATTCTTATTTATCTACTGGTAAAAAACATAACTTTGATACAGGTCGGTTTATGGTTCCAGATTTAGTCTTTAAAGTAACGACTCTAATTATTTTATCATCTCCAGGATGAGTATCAATAATTCGACCGTATAACCACTAACACGGAGATAAGTTATCCATCCTCCTTTATAACTACTACATCTCCAATGGTAGGTTCAGAGTTATGGATTGTCCATCTGTACCAATATAAAAACTTGGTGAGATATTCCTGCGACCATTGTCATCAAAATTATTTTGCTTCGTAGTTTTTCTTATCTTTCTAAACCTTTCTAAATGTGCTGTTGTCCCCTTTTTAATTTGTTATTTATATTTTTATCAGAATAATTCAAAACAAACTCTTCAGGACTTTCAACAGCTTCATATTTTTCTTCAAATTCACCTCTCATATTCCATTTATCGTGCTTAATTTTTCTTTTTGCTTTTTATTTAAATTAGCGTATCCATTCTTTTTCTTTGTTCGCTTAAACTTATTAAACACATATCTATCATCTTTTACAATGTCTTCTTCGCTTGCGAAATTTTCTAGAACTCTATTTTCATTGCTATCATTTTTCCAGGAATGAGAACTCTGCTTGTCATCACATTTTCCTTTTTTTCCTTTACTTTTATTTTCTTGTACTTGGTTTAACCACTTATCGTCATTAGTTGAATAGCGTTCATCATTAGCAAACTTGGATTTTTCTTTAATGTAGTTCTTATTAGATTTTTGCTGAATTTTATTATTAGTTTTTTCTTTGGGTTCATAAAAATACTTGTCATAGTTAGTCCCATAACGCTCTTCATTACGACGGTATTTTGGTTTTACTTCTGTCCAACTACCACCAATTGCATTCTGCTCCTTGCGATAGTTTTTATCTTTATCTAGTTTATTTTTTAAATACTTCATTCTTTTTTCTGCTATTATTCTAGAATCTGTCAATTCAGGAGTCCCGTTTCTGTAAGGAAGACGTACAATATATCTGCCACTATT